>JAKTXB010000026.1:0-131827 GCA_030582355.1 Yamadazyma spencermartinsiae | reverse complement strand
AAGTGGGGGTCGGGTCTAATTGGAAGGACAGTAGTCATAGGTTTCACAATTAAGCGTTGTACTCTCTCTGTTTTCAAACTCTTTATCACCAGTTCAAAAGAAGAAAACCAACTATGAGGTCGTCACGTGACCAAAAAAAGGACCATGGTCCAGACCATATAGTTAACTGGTCCCTTGGCCCAGTTGGTTAAGGCGTGGTGCTAATAATTTATATGCAGGAATAGCATAAAATGTTACGCCAAGATCAGCAGTTCGATCCTGCTAGGGACCAATTTTCTTTGGGCGTGTGGCGTAGTTGGTAGCGCGTTCCCTTAGCATGGGAAAGGTCTCCGGTTCGACTCCGGACTCGTCCATTTTTTTTGCATTTTAACCTCCTTCATCCTTGTAAACTATATATAATTCCCTAATTGGGGCTTTTTCGAGGGTTTAGGAGCATAGAAATGGATATCTTACAGTTATCGCCCTTTGGAAGGTTTAGGAACGTAGCGTCCAGATACACTCACTTCGATACTTGTTGGAGATAACAATTTCAATTTCCCACTTAGACAGTCATTTGGACTGAAATCCAAACGCCACCATCATGAATAGTCTATCATGAATAGTCTATGTTTCATCAGTGCAAAGCACGGCAATTGCTAATGTCAACCTTAACGACAGTTTTGAATAAGAACTCAAATCCTAAGAAAACTGACCAGATAATCATTCAAATGGAAAAATGTACAAGCGAGAAAGTTATGAATGATATAATATCAGCTATCACCTCTATTTGGAAGGGGTAGTTATGTTTAGAGAATTGCCGGTGGTTCCAGCTCTAAGCAACTTTTGTGTGAAGTTTTTCTCAGTGCTCACCAAATGAGAACTGAGCTTAACCTGTCCGGTCGGGAGCGAGGGCAGGGACTTAAGCGCGGGGCCATTTGCATGGGACTTTGGCACCATGGGTTTGTTCCAGCTCTAAGCGACCGACTTTTTCGCAGCCATTGAGAAATAATTTTGCCACAAAAGAATATTCGAATCTAAGTATAAAACGAACTCTAAATGACAGAAAGAACATCAAGACACCTAGCTATTGATTTGATAGAAGATTTATTCAGAATAACAAACGGGGGCCGAGATGGTTGGAGATATACTTTAGATAGAGATCTTCCCATTGGCAACTTTAAGACCCTGGTTGATCCTATGTTTAGGAACATAACTCCAGCAGCAGTCATCTGTAAAGATGGAGCCATAGTCTTAACCATAGAAGTTAAAAGTTGCTTGGAAATCGAAATAAACTCTCCTAATTGGGAAGAAAATGCCATGCTTAAGTACTTCCCCGAACTAGCTGAAAATATCATGAAAACCGGAACTGTTTGTGGGATTATAACCGATGGGGTATCAGGGATTATGGTGGAACTATTCGTAGATGAGTTTTTTAAGGATATCAAGCTGTATCAAGAAATTCATACTGTTCCTAAATGGTTCAAGGTATGGCACGTTCTCGACCCCTCTTTCCATCTACAAGTTTCAGACTTCATTAACATGGCTAAGCGAAAGGAAATCGAGCCCAGGGTTCTGCAAATGCCAAAATACTTTGCAAGAGGAATAAACGAGTTATAATTAATTAAATGGGTTATTGGGAAAAAGAAACGTTCTCATTCACTTGAAAGAGAGTAATAAATAGCAAGCTGATCTATTAGCTATTATATAGAAAGTGTGCATTTAGGCTACTATATAGAAAGTGTGTGTATTTAGGCTAGAATATAAAATGCTGCAAATTCTCCCCAAATAAGCACCTGGGCCATTAAGCTCTCAGCTCAAATATATACATTACTGAACTGAGGGAGGGCCTATCTAGAAGTATTGAAGGAGGGCTATTGGAGATTGTGTATTGATATTTAACTGGCCATTGGCGCTTAATTCCACGCGGCCCCGCCTTTTGCAGCTTTTTCGCAGTCAAAATCTTTTTTGTGGTTTACGAATCTTATTTATCACTTTTGTTAGAAAAGTTCAAAATACTCTTTAATCTTACTACCATGAGCCCAGAAACCAAAAAACTAATTGAAACTCTTGAAGCCCTTTGCAATTTTGTCAATGGGTCTCTGTCAGAGACTGACAAGTTAGTCTTGCATGAAGATTATACCCCATCTGACCCAAACTTTGCCGATGTTAAACCAAGCTTATTGATGAGTATGAACGGTGAAGAAGTCCTCACTGTGATTACAACTACTCCACTTGGACTTAATAAGATATCTCTTCGTCAGGAAAAAGAACTTCCAGAAGGTGTATTATCGTTCTTGCCAACGGCCTTTAGAAATATGTTTTCTACAGAAACAGCCCTTTCCCTTATTACTGATGGGGAGTCATTTTTCAAAATTAAGTTTTCTATAGAAGATTTCTATATGAATAGGCAATTTTTTGAGATGACCCATCTTGTGCCTCATGGGTTTGAACTGTGGCACATTACTGATAATTCATTCAGAAAGAATACATTGAATTTTTTGATGGATTGCAAAACAAAATCAAGAGATCCAAGGCTCATCGAAATGAAGAGAGTTTTGCATGAGCCATCAGAGCTTGTCGATCAATTTATTGAGTTGCTTGCGAAGCAGGATAAAAGAAGTCAAAGGGCATGATAAACCATAAGTGATACATCGTAATTGATACATCATGTAATGTGTTTTTTAAAAGAAGAAACCGCCTTTTGGAGGCAAGGTATTTTCCCAGTTGTGTTGCATGGTCCTGGGATTTTATTATAGTTACTAGAGTTGTTTGCCGTATCTTAAATGTATCTGTTTATGAGTGCGTTCATTGCTATGAATATATTTCCATTTAGCAAATCTCTAAGCAAGTTTTATCTTCAAAATTCATATTTTTCGTTCATTTTCTTTTCATTTTGTTAACGCTCCTCTAAGGCACCTTGTATAAGTTCAAGGGCTGTGCCATATAGCAGAGAATATTGAGCTTATAAATATGACCGCTGTTGCGATAGCTAAGACAAACGGCTGCAAAAAATGCGAAAAAATAAATCTCACAGTTTTGCAACAAAAACAACACAATAGTAAAATGGAACCAATTGATAATGAAAAGCCTTTAAAGGTGATTGAAAACGCTACTTTTATGTACCCGATATACGTAAGTAACAAATCCTTCCAATTGGTTTTCTCTCATTTTCTAACACACAAATTAGGGACTCGTATATTTTGCCTCTAACCAAGAGTTATGGCCCTTATATATTAGTTTGTTGATTCCTCAATTGATCATTTTGTTGGCTACTTACCTAATGGTAATGATCCTCTTCTTCCCAACGGTAGGGTTTTTGGCTATTATCTTTTTGGGACCCGGTGGTTTGGCTTGGACTTGGTTGACTATCTTTCAAATAAGCGTGCAATTTTCCAGTATCTTGGTGATCTTATTATTGATGCCAAACATTGAAAGCACTATTTTTGACGCAGTACTAACAAAGAACAACAACGACCAGCTAGTTGTTTCCAGCAAATCCAAAAGAAAAAAGCGGATTCCCGTTTTAGTTGAGTTCTTTGGTTATATAGGAACTTTACCCAAATGGTTAACACTCCCCTACTTCATTTTCAGAGCCATAGTTATCATTCTTTTTGGACTTATTCCCGCAGTGGGGCCATTGTTGGTTGCCTATATTAAGGCTCCAACCAGAGCTTTACAGGCTCAAGGTAGGTACTTTGTTTTGAAAGAGTTCAATGACCAACAGGTCAAACAATTCTACAGATCAAGGAAATCGCAGTTTACAGGGTTCGGACTAGTTGCAAATGTATTAGAGTCTATACCATTTCTAAATCTATTATTTATCTTTACAAATACTTTAGGAGCGGCCCTTTGGGTTGTGCAAATTGAAAACCACTGGAAAAGCTCAACGGAAATTGAAGAAGTTAATCATGAACAGAATGAAGAAATTAATCATGAGCAGAATGAAAGCAAAGAGCAAATTGAAGAAATCGTTCATGAATTAAGTCATCACAAAAAAACTTAATCATAAAGGTAAACCCCGTCCACACAGCCAAAACCAGCGGCCACACCACCTTCATTACTAGAGCTGAACTTGGATCTCAACAAGAATCCAGAATTTTCATTAAATTTAACGTCACCAGTAGTCTCATCAAATATTATACTACCAAAAATACCCAATTCACTTATAATGTCTTCGTTAAAGATCTCATTATTTCTGATAAGCTTGTTCTTATAGGTAACTGGATTGATGATTTCCATTAATATATATGCTTCCCAATCTTTCTCATCTAATGCCTTTAAGAATTCAGGAATATCTGATTTATAAATATTATTCCCCCCACCTTCTCTTTGAGGTTTTAACACAAACCTTTCTGGTGCTTCAAATGCTAAGGACTTGGCTAGCTTACCTTCTTCTGAGTCATCCAAAGGGTAAATTTTTACAAAAGTATCTAAGAGTTTGGGTAGGTCAGCACCAGAGATGAAATCTTTCAAGGTTGATTCATTGGTTAATAACTGTTGGATCTTCTTTGTCCCTGATAACTGAGTCAAAATCGAAGGGCATTTAATAGCAACATTGTTTTCCAAATGAAATCTGGCTTCCCAATCTGCTTCACGTGTATAATCTCCAGGCCCGTAACCTGACCGGAGATATACCACAGATATTTCATCCATAGTAGATTTCAAATATAATTTCCCTGAATTAATAGTAGTCTCCGTTAACACTTGATCCAAGCACAATCTTACCGACTTTAACCCGTGCTTATTTATCAACGCATATTCAATGTGCCTCTGATCAAAACAGTTCCTCTCCTTAGGTTGTACTATGAATAAAATAATAGTCTTATCATTATGCTGCTGGTCATTATAGAAAAAGTTACCCCGAGAAATCGCTTCTGCTATATCATCTATTGAAGAAGAAACTGGCAACTCAGTTTTACGGCTATCATCGTCATAATACTTCATCAGATAGCGCTTATCGTAGTTACCAATCTTGTTCAAATAATTGTGCAATTGGTTGACTTTTGTAGACAATCCGCCAAAAGAAACACTGATAGTGTTGAATTCAATTTGCTTAAGCAGATTGTCATCGGAGTGAATCATATAATCCGATCTAAATATCCCCAAACTTAATGGTTGAGGAACAGTCCCGTTATTACTAGCAAGGACTTTGTTATAAATCTCAAACAACCTCCCGGTGAACTCAGAATCAAACCGGGACAATTGAGTAATGTGATCAATTAACCAATTCTTGTCTTTAGTAATTACATTAGCGTACAATTGGTTATACAGTTTTTGAATTTCTAGAGCTTGATTAAATAAATTCCTAGCTATTGGAGTAGGAAACAATGTAATAGGAGCATTATTGGCAGAGAAATCTTTAAACTCAGGGGGATACATTACCAAGCCATTGGCCAAGCTCCAGTGAAGAGCATTGTCCAATAAGTGGGATAACTGATCGTCAGTTAGATCCGGAAATGATTTCATGGGGTGATGATTGGTAATCATTCCAAGTACGCCGCACTGTCATAGCACTATCAACAGATCCCGTCACATGACCAGGTGACTGTTTTTATCGCGATGAAAATCTCAAGTGACAGTGAAAAAAAGTTGAAAAATTTCAATTAGTATAGAACCAAGTCAAAAAGTATGTTATAATGTTAACAAGAGTTACAAGACAAGCGAATCCAGTGTTGTATAAGAGTGTATGCCTTTCATTCAAAAACTCCCAAATCCTTAAAGAATTTAGCAAAGAGTGAAAATGGACCCTCCGAGCATCTAGCAATGTCAGATTATCACCAATCATTAAACAGACTGTAAGATATATAAGTGTACAATACCGGCTTTGAAAGATGTATAACGAATCGAATGTCTCATCATACCTTATGAGATACCCCAATACATTCAATCCAGTTTTAAGAATTCGAAGGTGGTCTAATTCGTATGTCAGTGAACCCAAGTAGAACTAAATTATCAAATGGAATCTCGTCATGTAACCGTACCGAGTCAAATCACATTACTAACATTAATATAGTGAAATACTTAGCTGCCTACTTATTATTGGTTAACGCCGGTAACGCCACCCCATCTGCCGCTGATATCAAATCAGTGTTATCTTCTGTCTCCATCGAAGCTGATGACGAAAAAATCTCCAAATTATTAGCTGAAGTTGAAGGTAAATCTGCTGAAGACTTAATTGCTGAAGGTAACGAAAAGTTATCTTCTGTTCCAACTGGTGGTGCTGCTGCTGGTGGTGCTTCTGGTGCTGCTGCCGCTGGTGACGCTCCAGCCGAAGAAGCTGCTCCAGCTGAAGAAGAAGAATCCGATGACGACATGGGTATGGGTTTATTCGATTAGATAAGTTCAACCAATCCCTTTCATCTCAGCTTCCTACGTTATGCGCTTGTATAATACAAAATACGTTTAATACATTTAAAATCTTTTAAAATTCGTTAGCTAAAATTCATCATCAAAGTGCTTTCTCATGGCATTTGGATTACCAAAAACCAAATGTCTGGTCTCTAACAATTTCTTATCAAACTCTTTGTCTTCTCCAGAATACAACTGATCTCTTTGGCGGATGTTCTGGGATCTTTTTCCAGACTCTTCATCTAACCAAGCAATGAATGATTTTGATGCCTTTAAGCTATTATCTTGGTCGTGTAATTCAAGTAAGGTATTATAATATAATTTCAACTGTGCTTCACTATGAAAGTTCAACGTTTCCAACTTGCGTTGCAAATAAGATGAAAAACTGGAATTGATACCTTGAGATTCAATTTCTTGAGAATTAATCAATTGAAGATCTTCTAACATATTTACACACCGCTCTCTGCTGGCATTATCAAATTCAGGAAACTTCAGCACGAGTTTATCTAACAAAGAATTTAAATATTGTCCCTTAAACTGAGCATCGTTCATTAATCCTTGAAATATTCCTAATACCCGCTTTACAATCAAATCATTATTTACGTCTAATTCATCAATCAATGCGTCTATCTGTCCCTTTTGGTTCTTCATAAAATTGGCCACAGCATCAGGATTATTTCTTAAACTGGCACCTAAAATCCGATATACTTTCTCCTTAAAGTCATCATCGCCACTAATAGCTTGTAATTTCTCAAGCATTTGACCATCGGAAGTCAACTTAGTCCCAAATTCTATATCGTGACTTAACTCTATTAATGTATCTATGGCCTGATTTAGATGGTCCTCATTTCCATGTGGGTATTTAGAAACCTCATTCACAGAGCTATCAAAACTGTTCACTTCTTGTGGTGATAACTTTTTAGGCTTGGATTCCATCATCTTCTGTTTAATAGCACTAACTTGTTCAGCCTTAATTGACTGTTCTTGTTCTTGTTCTTGCTCGGCTTGTTCTTGTTCTGGGGAAATTACTAACTCAGCTTTGGCGTTTTCCTGCTCAAGGTCGTCTGGGTCCACTAATTTGGCTTCTCTTTGGAGTGTCTCTATATTTAATCTCACGTGTAAACCACCAGGGATTTGTTGCTCAGGTTTAATTACTTGCCACTGATGTGTAGGGTTGAATACCTTGGGGTAGCAATCACTTGGATCGTGAGGAGAACAAATGTATTCCGAGGCAACTGCAAAACCACAAGTCAGGAGGAAGATAGTAAGCAACCAAGGTAGTTTCATGGATGTTACTGTGGCCGTAAGGAAATGTAGCTACATTTATAGTGCGAAGCCAACACGTCAGCTTTTGCTTTTGCAGCCATTAAAATTACCATGACACGACCCACTAATTACTGTAGTTCCTCTTTTATTTCGTCGTCTGCTACTTCCTCTACAAGAGACAATACCGTAACATCTACACATATGCTGATACCTAAAGGTACATTCGATTAACTTGTCACATTCTAATACTCTATTTACAACAACTAAACCATTTCTAAGGCATGTTGAATGTCATCCAATAAATCGTCAGTTTCTTCAATCCCCACGGAAACTCTTACTAAATCATCATACACGCCATTAGATTCCCTTTCAGCTTGTGGAATACCTCCATGAGTCATAATGGCTGGCACTTCAATCAAAGATTCAATACCTCCTAAAGATTCAGCCAAAGTAAACAATTTGGTTTCGGAAGTGAAAGTAGAAGCAGCCTTAGCACCACCGTTAATTCTGAAAGAAATCATTCCTCCACCTAAACCGTCTCTATGTTGTTTTAACACTACTTCATGATTAGTATGAGACTTTAATCCTGGGTAGTTCACTAAGGAAACTTTTGGATGATTGGATAAAAATTCAGCGATCTTCAACGCGGATACAGATGCTTGTCTGACTCTCAAGTGTAAGGTTTTCAATCCTCTATGAGCCAACCAACTATCAAAAGGAGAAGGAATCGACCCAATAGCATTTTGCAAGAATCTAAACTTCTCATGTAATTCATCGCTGTTAGTAACTAACACCCCCATAACTACATCGGAGTGTCCATTAATATACTTAGTAACAGAATGAATCACCACATCAGCGCCAAAATTCAATGGGTTGGAGATATATGGCGACAAAAAGGTATTGTCTACCACCAAAGTAACTTTATTTCCAGTGTTAGATTCGTGAGCATCTAAAATACTTCTTACAGCCTTAATGTCAGTTACTTTTAAAGTAGGGTTAGAAGGAGTTTCTAACCACACCAATTTGGTATTTTCCTTCAAAGCTCCTTCCAATTCTTGGGCCAAATCTCCCACAAAGCTAACTTCAACCCCATGAGCTTTGGCAACCTTGGTGAAGTATCTATGAGTTCCTCCATAAACATCCCCACTAGAAACTACGTGAGAATTAAGCGCCAAAGATTGAAGAATTAACGCAGTGGTGGCAGACCCAGAACTCAAAGCAAGTCCGTGTTTCCCATTTTCCAATGTAGCCACTGCCTGTTCGAAGTTATCTCTATTAGGGTTAGCAGATCTAGAATATTCGTAGATTCCTACCGGTTTAGATGGTTCCGTTTGAGCAAATGTAGTAGACAACGACAATGGTTCGATTACTGCCCCAGTGTGAGGGTCGATTGGGGCACCTGCGTGAATAGCATTGGTGCCGAACCCATAGTTTACTGATTGATCTCTAGTCATGTTTGGAAAAAAAAAGTTATGTTGTAAAGAAAATTGTAGCCAGTGATGAGGTTATATAGAAAACGGCTCGACGCCACAGTTTTTTCTTTTTTCCAGCGATGAGCTGAGGAAACTGAGAGCGTCTGGAGAATTTGGTCTGAGGATCGTGGGACAATTAGTGAGAATCAGGGAACCGATTAGTGAGAATTGGGGTGATTAGCGCGAGGGTATGGGACGAGGGAGCGTGACTGGGAGTGAGATTTGTAAGCACTGAGAGCAAGGTAAATTACATAAGTTATGTAAGCGACATAGTCATTTAAGGTATTATATAGTTACAGTATTTGTCTAACCAATTCCTTTCCTTCTCTTTATACTTTATTGATACTTCTATTGATACTTATCTAGTTCTCCAACTTTTATTAATCTGTTCTTATTGTCATATTAATGCTTTCTATTCATCTGTCTCTCTACTTGTTCAAACATTCTCACTTGACTTACTGCCAATGCCTCCGCTGCTGGTATCACAATTACGGCTCACTACATCTTCTATCACTTGATGAAACGTATCTATAAACTCTCTGATAGGAATATTCCTAAACTTATCGTCACTTAGATGACTAAATGCTATCTTTAACCCACTAGGACTACTAATTGTAGAACACCCAAACGTACAGGAGTATCCTATAGTTTGACTGAACACCAAATCTTTAATTTGCCAGTCTCCCGCTACAAAATCATTGTACCCTAAATTGGAGAGTTCGAAAAGAATATCCTGGTCCCAATATGGTTTCTTGAGATTAGTATGTTTATAAGGATTGACCAATTTCAATAAACTGACGTACTTGAATCCCTTCCGGTTCTTATAAGTAGCTTCAATTTGTTTACCTATCCGCTTCAGTTCCTTCACTAAAAACTCATCACTCAACTCGGTAATTGGGGGTAAATGGGGCATACATGCTGCCCACATATTCTGGTAGTTCAATTGTTTAGTCATTTGAGGATACAATCTTCTGCCCGATAAAACAATGTTGGATTTGGTAGAAACTGGTTTGAGACAAAGCTTTGCCAAAATGGTTTTTTGGAGACAATAATTCAAAACAAGATCAAGAAATGGAGAAAGGGTTATTCCATGTAGCCGTAAATATTTTAATAATTCCTTTAAAGTTGAATCTTGGATATGAATAACATCAAAGAACGTGTCAGGACATTTTGTATTTTGAGACTCAAAGAACGGATACTTCAAATAATTAGGGTACTTTGGATCAAACAAATGATGATAAAACCGCCTAACTGGGGGAGGAAGAAGTTCCTTGAATACAAGAACTGCCTGTTCAAACGCTCCAATATCATAAAGACCACAGTATTCCTCCAACGGTGGTCTCAACTGATACAAATCTCTATGCAAGTTATAATTGAACAATTCAGGTTCAAACTCAAGATTTACCTGTTTCAGAGAAAGGTTTTCGAAAATCTCGTTCAATTCTTTATGAAACTGCTTTCCAGACTCCCCGTCGAATAGACTATGGTCCGTATACATAGTGACATAATCGTTGGAGTACAATATTACTCTCCAAACAGGCTTCCCTATATTGTGCAAACAATGCTGTTTATTAATAAAATCCAACTCCTTTTCGGTAAAAGGACGTGACATTTCGGTTACCACATTTTCATATTTAATGGTTTTTATCGGCTCGATTTGATAATTTCGATACCCATGTTCCTTATCACCGGGTTTTGTCTGAGTTATAGTGGAAGCTAGCGCTGAATTCCTGCCAATTAATAAACTTAAAGCATTGGATAATAATTCCCGACTAATGTGTTGATTGTACTGGGCAGAAATAGCAAAGTTAGCATAAAGTTTCAAGGAGCTTTGGGACAAGCAGTATCTCTCAATGAAATTCAACTTCCCACGATGTGCAGAGGGACTCATACTAACATCCTCACTCCCATACATTTCAACAGTATTCAAAAAATTCCGGATTTTCTATGCCAATTTATACCATTTGAATACCAAGTCAAACACCAGAGAACAATAGAGGCTTTGTTCTTTTGAGCCGTACGTTGACATGCGTGGGGTTGCAGGTTTGTCGCAAAAATTGTCGCAACCAGATCTTATCAAGTATCGCCAGATCTGATAAGCGAAACATGCAAGTACAACTCGTAAGTACAACTTATACTTACTCATCGTCTAGTATTCTGGTTTGTGATTTTTGTCTCATAGCTTTATGATGCTCTGATATTTCTGCAAGTTAGAAGTGGGCTATTAAAAAAGTGTAATTAGGTTTGGAGATTGTGTGGTGAAACTCGAGGATGTTACTCCCAATCACATGGCGAGATTGCAAGGTGAAGTAGCGAGAAGCAGGACCAGAGGAGTTAAAGAGATATGGTAAGTAAAGAACTAGAACCCTTCAGCCCCTTAGAACAGGATGATGACCTACTGTAATATCTACGTGTAAAGTTAGCATAGGGACACAGATTGAATTTAGAATATCAGTAATTAAGAAATATGTAAGGTGTATTAATTATTAATCATTAAGTAATATATCTAACTAGTTAAGTAAAACATCAAGAAGCATATATGTGAAGTATATTCGCAGCGAAAAACATTTGCAAGAAAAGCTCATCTAACTTTAAGACTGGACGTTAGTTCCATCGGATATGAATTGTTCAATAGTACTTTGAATTAACCTTTTGAACTCTTCGAATGGGTATTCTTTGAATTCATCCAAATATCCAACAGTTATGTTAAGACCATTAGGTGTACTTACAATAGAAGTACTCACAGCCAACAGTATCCCCACACTTTGACTGAAGATCATGTCTTCAACGCTCCAATTTCCAGAGCTAATTTTGTTATATCCCAAATTGGACACTTCGAAGAACTTGTGCCTCACGGGATTATCATTTGGGTTAATAAAGCCATAGATATCGGCCATATCCATTAATGCCACAATCTTAAATCCATCTCTGGATTCAACTGCACTAAGAATATTGTCTTTAACAACCTTCAGTTTGGCAATAACCGATTCAAATTCGAAGTTCTCGACTGGTGCAAAAGTCATAGCAACCCCAGATACAACAAACAGGAATTTCAAATCTTCTGCTTGCTCTGGATAATATCTTCTTCCAGAAACTACAATTTCAGAAGTCAAAGAATATGGCTTGCCAAACTGTTCCAGAAATGCCTTTTGGAAACAATACCTAAACAAGGTTTCCAAAAATGATGTCATCGAGAGTTTATGTCTTCTAAGCACCCCTAACAAGTCAGTTTGAACTTCGCTTGGGATTTTTATGAGCTTAAAGTGGGTATTAATAGTTCTCTTGAATTTGCCTCCAAATATCGGATATTTTCCATAATCTGGATAACCTTTTGCAGTATAATAATTCCATAATCTGGAAATTGATGTTGGCATAAAAATCTGACACGCACTCTTGAGCATGCCCCACAGTGTCGAACTATACACGTCCACTATATCAGACACGTATCGGTGAGGTTTATAGCCATCAGACTCGTAGTTGTAAAGTTCCAGCACAAATTGTAAAGAATCACTTTGGCTGCAAATATCGAAGTACTTGCACAATTCTCTATGGAAGTTCCTAGCTGATTCTCCGTCAAAGAAAGCGTGGTCATTATAGAACGTAATATAGTTGTTGGAGAACACAATAAGTCTCCAACTGACGTTTCCCTCACCAATAGGAAGCCGCTTTTCATTGATACCTTTTAAAGAGTCTTCACCAAATGGGTGCGGTGAAAATTCCACAACGTTTTCAAACTTGATCACTTTGGTAGGACCGATTCTATAGTTTTTATAGTTCGCCTTAATGTCGTCTTCATTGCAAGAACCTTCTGCTCGAATAGCCTGCAACTGGAACACAGAATTGTCGTTAATTAATCGTTTCAAAGCTTCAGATAATAGTTTTTCATCGACATGATGATTATACTTAGCTGTGACTGCAAAATTAGAGTACACTGAGTTGGAATTCCGCCCGATATTGTAACGCTCAATGGCACCAGGTGGCCTATATTGTGAGGAAATCATGTATATATTGAGATTTTCGTTTTATACAGAAATAGTTGTGAATATATAATATGGTTTCCCCTATTTATAATATGGTTTCCCCTATTTAAAATATTGTTTCCCCTATTCAAGACTACCGGGCCCATAGTTGGGCCAGGGCCGCGCGGCATTAGTGGGCCCTAGATTTATAGGAATTGGCAGTGCACCAACCATTTTAGACAGCGACATTATTGAACCTAGAAGCTTAGCTTAATGTGGAGTGGTTTTAGTTGTAGTTACTGCTCTAGCTCGTCTAGAAAGTTGGGGTTGTTAGCCAACTTCCCCTTAAACTTATCCCACCAGTTATCGAAAGCCTTGATGGGCACTTTACCTTGTTCATCTATGAAACTAGATAAATAGTTATATGCGTGCGACACCACTTTATTAGCCAAATCTGCAATGGCATTTGGGTTATTGGAGAGGTAGGGTTTCGGACGAGAAACCAAAGCGTTAGTACTTCCCAGAGCTTTCTGTTTCTCTTGAACCAATTGCGCCTCTGCTTCAGCAGTTGGTTCAATGGATAAGCCAATGTTTATGGTGAAATTATCGTTTGTGTCTATGAATCCTTCATCCATCATGTCTCCATCGGTGGGGGCCGTGGCCGCCTTCAAGTTGTTCAATTTAAAAATTCCGCTTGGTTTGACGGGGTTTAAACCTCCAAGCAACTTAAATTCTTGGGAATTGGGTAATTGGAAAAACACCAAAGCGGTGTAGTTGGGATCATTAAATTCGGTTTGAGGAAGCAAGAATATGGCTATATGAGACACATTGGAAGCATTAGCCACACTGATAACATATTTATTTTCAGCTACTTGACTAGCGAGTTGAATAGGTCTTCCTGAGCACACTGCTCCAAACATTTTGACTTGTTAACAACAAATGACAGCAAATGATGTAGCAAATGACTTGATACAAAAATGTCGTCATTTCGCGATGGGCATCGACATGGAGACATGGAGACATCGACAAAGAAAAATTTCCTACTACCTTTTTTGAAAGGTAGGGATGATTTAAGAAGATGATTATGATGCCCATGAGTAATTATCGATACGATTGTCCTAGAATAACCACGTTGAACATATTTTCCATCTTTCGTGATGTCTCATCTCATCAAAAGATGAATATGGGAAAGATACTTCGTGACATTTTATGGGATCGCTACAAATGAAGTGGCACAACCTGCTGCTATTAGTAAAGTCTCTCCAGTAAAAAGATGATTGAATCTCTTAAATGTAATCTGATCGTGTCCAGGTATTGGACTGTGACCACAATTGCCATGTTCTCCCCAACCCCAGGCAAAAATGTTGTTGTTGGCAGTCTTAATGAGTCCATGTTCACTTCCTAGAGTGAATTCGTAGTGACTTTGGGTTAGCTCGGGGTCAGATGGGAAATGTTGACCATTAGTATTATTCCCAACCGATTTTATACTTCCGTTTTGTTTATAGTGAACAGAAGACCACATAGTTTGAACTTGAGGATCAGTTGAAGAATCCAATGACTCTTGTAATGTCATCTTTCCAAAAGATGTTAGGCTTGTAGCAGTTTGAACAATGGTGGAGTCTTTAGTGACATGCAACTGTAAAACGTCATTTACGGGAATTATAAGGGGTTTAGGTTCCCAAACAATTGATTTAGGAGTAAATAATTGGCCCTTTTTGGAGTTTCCCCAACCATAAACTTGTTTAGTTTTATCCACTAGAAGAGTGAAATTGATAGAACACTTTATAGATGCAACGGGAGCATTCATCAACCATTTTAGTTCTGTTTGGGTTAAGGAACTCCCTAATCCCAATTCTCCTGAAAGTCCTAATCCACATACAAAAACATCATTTTGAGAATTGACCAACACTGAAAACTCCCAACCACAAGCTATAGAAGTCCAATTACCTGCAACTTGAGTAAAAATGGGGATATTTTCCAGCACAGGATGCCCACATTGGCCATAACTATTATCTCCACAACTAAATAGTTCTCCAGTAGTGAAAAGTATGAAAGTGTGATTTCCTCCACAAGCTATTCGCTTAGGAATGAGATCAATAGAATTAGTTACAAGACCATTCACAATAAATGATGATGGCGTTAGAGCATTGGTGTCAATATCTGAGTTGTTTCCCAACTGGAAACTACCATTGGATCCACAAGCCAATAGCTTCATTAAAAAGTGGTAAGGTGAACTAACGAGATCTGGTGTGAGCTAGTGCGAGCTAGCGCGAGCCAGAGAGAAATTAGCCAGAATTAGACCGACCTGGTACGAGCTAGGGCGAACCAGAGAGAAATTAGCCAGGGAAAATTAGCCATTACACCGACCCGTTGCGAGCTAGTGCCAGATGGGAGAGCGAGTCAAAGGTAGCCATAGCTACAGACCAAGAATTTAGTGACACCTGGTTGGTCGTGCAACGTGATAGTAGTAAACATAACGACAGAAGCGAGACACGCCAAAACACTCCGACTCTGCAACCAGGTGAAACCACCCGAGCCCCGTTTCAATATTTAAATCCGGCGAACCAAATCTAGAATTCTTAAAGCTCTCCCTAGTCATTCTATTGCTCCAAATATCCATTTGCCTAGACATTTCTTCTGTTTGTAAACAGGACATAAACACAAAATAATCGACTCAAATGCTTACAGATCTATATAAATAGATCAATGTGTCAGTCTCACTCTAATTACAAGCTCTACAAACTATATAATTAACATGCTCACCTAACAAATTGACATAATTAATTAATGTCCCTGATTACGCTAACTAGTTAAGCCACTTAATTGGCTTCCATAATTGAGGTCCGAATCTTCCAATGTATCATTTGTCTGTTGTTGTCTCGTAAACCGGTTATTTATAGATATATTTGTGTTTGGCTATTTATATTCTCGGCTATCGCGAAACCTTCGCCCCATGAGAAATTTTCCTTTGAGATCTTCAATTGTGTGGTAATTTAAATTCCCTGTGTAGTAGTACTCATACCCTGACCGACGCAGCCAAAGCTACACTTAAATACTCAGGCACATCCAAGGCTTAGGGATACGTTCATTTATTTTATTTAATTTCGGTTTTGTGTCATGGTTTCAAGATCTTTACCATTATCGGCGGCGGTGTCGCTAGGGTTCTTAGCATTGGTTTCTATAAACGATGAATTGATGGTTCAAGCTAAAAATGTTCAAGTAGGCAGAATACCAACACCTACAGTTTCAAGTACAGTCGATGGCTCCACAGATGTGTTGAAGACTGTTTTAGTAAGTTACAACGAAGAACCGATAGAGGTTTATAGGAGAGATGATGAAGATGAAGTTGAAGATGAGGAAGATGGGGTTGAGGTTGAGGATGAAGAAGATACTGAGGGTGAAGACGGAGAAGGTGACAATGGTAATAGTAACGAAAATAATGAAAATAATGAAGTGGATGAAGATGAGAATTCAGTATCGTCTTCTCAAGGTGGTGGGGTTGGAAGTGCTTCCAGTAGTTCTCTGTCATCCTCTAGTTCTTCGTCAAGTTCTTTTCCTTCAACATCTTCTACTTTTCCTCCATCGTCTAGTAGTCCTAGTAGCTCCAGTAGCTCCAGTAGTTCCAGCAGCTCAAGTAGTTCCAGTCAAACTTCAAGTTCGGAGCCTCAACCGAGCCAGAGTGCTTCTCCTTCGTTTCCAACTTCTACAGACAATAATCCTTCTAGTACTGGCGATCCCGATTCTTCTTCTCTTCCGCCTTCGGCATCCAATGAAGACGATGATTCGGAAGATAACAGTGGGGAGAACAGTACCAGTAGCGATTCAGACAACCAGCTGTCTGACCGTGAAGATAATCAATCCAGTTCAACTGAAGAGCAACAAAGCTCTACTGAGGAGCCAAGAAGTGATGAATCTGCTGCTACCTCTACATTTGAATCGGTAGATAATGGATCTACTGTATTAGTGACGGAGACTTCATTGGTATCTAGTGAGCCATCTTCTGCTAGTAATAGTGATGACAGTAATGATGATGATGGATCAGGATTGTCCGACACCAATAGAATCGTGGTTGGTGTAGTAGTAGGGGTAGGTGGTGCCATCTTGTTGGGGTTGATAGCGTTGTTATTCTTCTTAAAGAAGAGATCCAATAAGAACTTAGAAAGTGGTTCGTGGACTTTCTGGAGAAAGAATGAAAAGGAAGGATCCGATGAATTTTTAAATGGGGAATTGGGAGTGAGAGATCGGAATATCAATCAAGGATCTAACTTTTAGGTTTATATAGGATAGCATCAATATATTATAGAGATATAAGGAGTAGAATACCGTCTAATGGATGTCCTCTAATACATTCAGTCTAATGGGTTATAAGACAGCATCAGTTGTGGTGATAAGATCTCAAAATTAACTAGGCTCAATAGAATTTGGAGTTATAAATAAAACCAAAGTACAACATCTTTAAACATACATGTTACCCACATGTCACCTCTTACACAATATACTAAACATAACCCATCTCACAGATTACCCACCTCACAGTATAATAGATTCTTACAATAGCAGCCACTAATTTTTAGCAGCCTCATGTCAATTTCTCACACCCAAGTAGCGTAGCGAAGCGGTAGGCGCACCTCAAAACCTATCTTTATCAAATTATCCTCACGTTGGTCTGTGGTACATGGACTAGAGTTGTTTCGGTCCTCGGATGTAGTGTCAGTACGAACAGTATGGACTCTGGGTTAGTGTGTATGTAGTCTTGGGTGTCCAGCGTTGTGCGTTGTATATGACGGTCCGTCGTGTCTAGGTGGGTGTTTCGGTCCGCATTGTTTCTGTCACTCCCTATAGAAAATATTATTGGCTGTCCGCTTCTCACGGAATACCGTCAGGGATTAAACATATTCTATGACAATAGATTTTTGCTCTTACAACATTTATCATGCATGATTCCTGCTTGCTTGTCGGAACTCCTCACAGATTTGGCTCCCTGGGGTTATGGCTATTAGTTCCGCTCTAGTTCATATATTTCTAATTCTATTTTATTTCTGTTAATATAGACATAAACTCAACGATATTGACCCCAATGACCTCGGAACCCTAGCCAGTGCCAGAACCCGACCAGTAATCGACCTGAACCCAATACCCGGCGACCCCCACCATTCGCTAACACCATCGGAGTGGGGGGCTCACCATCTAAGACATCAGGCCTGTATATAAATTTGAGACACAAACATCTGAAAAAGGGAACAGACGCCGTTTGCTAATTTTTTTTTTGTCATAAATCTTTTATATATATACAACTAAATCCCTTGTTTCTAGAGGGAATCCGGATATTTATGGCAGCTCTAAACCCAATAGTCAATTGTGGGTAATAATCTTTTCATTTTCTGAATTTCACTTTGTGAACCGATAAACCCTTCCTAGCTAGTGAAAATGGCTACAATTCCGGACATATTGAACCATAGTGACGATCTGAGTGAAGAAAGTGGGTCTATGAGTTCCACGGCTCCTAGTTCTATGTCCTTAGCTGGAAATTCTTCGCTTGGAACCGCCACTCCGGTTTCTTCTAGTTCTTCTGAACGATTGACTACCAAACGACTTAAGGTTGAGCCTATAGAAGGATTAGCAGAAGAAATTAAACATAATATTGAATCTGATTTGCCCAAACGATATAAAATCAATAAAAAACACCCCGAAGAACGGAGCAGCCCTGATTCCGACAACAGCAGCGAAGAAATGGCAAAACATAATCTAAAATATCATTTACCTAGAACATTACCAGTAAGCAAGATTAATAAGAAGCTTCTTAGTAAAAGATTAGTACAAATAGCCATTAGAAGAAAGTCGGCAACCCAGTTAAGAGATCCCCTTTCTTACCAATCGACAACTCATACAGGTTCCAAATTACACACTAAATCGTTGGAAGCTGGGTTGAGAGTTAAGCTAACATTGGCGCCAGATTTGTATTCCTTATATAACTGCTTAACTCCCCATACCAATAGGAAACAAGCCTTGATGGTTTATAATTCCAATATACCAGGAGAGCAGCAACTCGGGCCAATCAGTAACCAGAACTATTTAAATGATATACCTTTAGAATCCAAGACTGTACAGTTAATTGATAACAATCTTGTGAACTTATCGGTTTTTTCTAATAAGGTGTTAAAGGCATTCAAGCCTAGTAGAACCGGATTGAATGATCGAGGAGAACCTTGCAAGAATGCTGAAGATTCTTCTATTCTTCCCACGTTTAACTCGTTAGATACGGCGGTGCATAATCTTTTTGGTATCAATGAATACTCGCTCGTTAGGATAACCAGATCTACCGCCACCGATCAAGAGGGGTCCATTTTATTGAAATTCGAAACAGCTAAACCTGGAGAGTTGAACTTGATTGATGATGAGGAATTTACCGACGATTTATTACATTCAATTGGAAAACCTAACGATGTACCTTCCAATATTTTCATCAAAAAGGTGATTGCAAGACCCAGATATAAAAGTGATATGAAGATTTACTTGATCCCTAAAAATATCAATAGTTCGTTGTATGTTGATCAACGAATGTTCGAAAGGGATTTGATCAATGGAGTAATAGATATTAACTTGCCGTTTTACAAGAATATTTATTGCACCTTTGAATTCCAACACATTATACAGCAATATCTCGAGTTGTTGGAGTTATCGAAGAGGGCCAACCACGACGAACACACTCAACCAGAGAACCAAACCTCAACTCAGTACCTTCCAATTCAGCATATAAATCATCCTCAAAGGAAATTCTTGCATTCGATTTCAATCCCTCCGATTCCCCCAAGCTCAATTTCTTCAGTGTCTCCGCTGATTACGCCTTCTTCCGGCGTTTTAAATCCCTACAACCAGACATTTCCTGGGTCACCTAATTTTGCAAGTAGTTCGGTTTATGGCCCCCAATTACCACCTATTCACCAGAATTTATCTGGAACTACTTCTACCAAGTTACCACCTATCGTTCCTAAACCCGACAAGTCCTAATATTACCTTATGATGTGACAAGTCCTAATATTACTTTATGATGTGACAAGTTCCTATAGAATACCATCTTGCCTTCTCCTGATGTGCCATAGTGCTTTTTCACTTCTTCTTTTTTGTGTTTGCTGATGTCAATTTTTATTTATGAACTTAATGATTTGTGATGGCCATATGCTAATGAATATAAAGAGAATTAAAGCCTGTTAGAGATATTTTAATATACAGCTTATATATTCTTTGACATACTTACTTTTTTTTATACGTTTAACTTCACAGATTCTTCGTTGATGGAATCTTTGAAAGGCTCCAAGGCGTTCTTAACATCATTATTAATGAATTTTTCCGTTTGTTGGGGAGCTCTTCCAATAAAGGTAGAGGGGTTTAATAAGTTATCCAAATCATTCCAGATTGGCTCAAAATACTTGGTGTTTTTCACTCTTTCAATTAAATCATTATCACCACCTTCTTGCTTAACAACAGCAGAAGCTTGGTGACTTAAAACTCTGATTTCTTCATGACAATCTTGTCTAGAAGCACCTTTTTCAACCATAGCCATAATAATGTTTTCAGTGGCCATGAAAGGCAACTCAGCATTAATTCTTCTTTCAATAACTTTTGGATACACCACCAACCCACTACAAATATTATTTAAAGTAGAACACAAGATATCAGCGGTCAAAAAGGCAGAAGGTAAAGAGATTCTTCTAATAGCGGAATCATCCAAAGTTCTTTCAAACCACTGAACAGAAGCAGTTTGGACAGCATCATTTAATAAAGATCCCAAGTGTCTAGATAAAGAGCAAACTCTTTCGCTTCTCATAGGGTTTCTCTTGTAGGCCATGGCCGAAGATCCGATCTGAGATTTTTCAAATGGTTCTTCAATTTCTTTTAAATTAGCTAACAATCTAATATCAGTAGCAAATTTATGGCATGTAGCCCCAAAAGATGCTAAAGGAGATAACACGTCGATATCGATTTTTCTAGAATAAGTTTGACCAGTGACGGGATAGACATGTTCAAATCCTAATAATTTAACCACAGTTTCATCTAATTTCTCCACTTTATCGTGATCACCATGGAACAAAGATAAAAAGGAAGCTTGGGTACCAGTGGTTCCTTTAACCCCTCTTAACCCAAGATCATTTCTAGCTCTTTCCATATTTCTTAAATCCCATAACAATTCTTGAATCCACAAGCAGGCTCTCTTCCCCACTGTAGTCAATTGTGCTGGTTGGAAATGAGTCCATCCCAATACTGGCAAGTCCTTATATTGTAGAGCAAATTTGGCCAATCTGTCAATCACATTAACCAATTTAGGAATTAACACATCATAAGCATCCCTTAAGAAAATTAAGTCGGCATTATCCGTAACAAAGCAAGAAGTGGCTCCTAAATGAATAATCCCAGCTGCTTTGGGACAAGTCTCTCCAAAAGTATGAACGTGGGCCATAACATCATGTCTTACAATAGCTTCTTCCTTGGTGGCCTTTTCAATTTCTTCATCGGTGATCTCCAAATGATCCTTCATTTGTTCAATGGCTTCTTCAGTAACCATATCTAAACCGACCTGTTTTTCAGCGATTGCCAAATTGTACCATAATTTTCTCCAGGTGGAAAACCGATTTCTGAGAGAGAAGATTTTGGACATTTCTTCACTGGCGTACCGGGAAGACAAGGGTGTGGCATATTTATCGTTTGAACTCATGGTTTAAAGGCTAATTGGTGAATAATTGTGAGATCAAAAAGAATAATTAGTTGGATTTGTGAAATTTGACTCTGAGAGATGAGTTGACTCGCGCAGCAATGAGATGGGCACGATGCGGTGATGAGTTTAGTAGAGTATTAATGGGTTGAGTGTGCAGAGATTGCAAAGTTTTATAAGCAGAAGAATGTATAAGAAGAGTAGAGTATAAGTAGAATAGCATACACTTATAGTATATACTTAGAGTATTCCCTAAGGAACCAGCAGACCATATACCTCTATACTCTCTCCATAGTTACCCTAGCTACTCTATAGAATCCGCAGCTGTGAATAGTGTCAGTGATAGACCCCATAGTAAGTATCACTTATAAGTAACCCCTACTGCCTGCAACAAAATCACCTCTTGCTACATGCTTATTGTCTTCTTGAGCTCTACCACCATTCACCTGTCCACTAAATAAGTACTTTTGCATTAAGGGCCCAATCAGTGTCTTAACTATGTGATGATTCGAATACATACATGGCTTTATGTCCGCGATTAGATACGTTCTCCAGCTCACAGTCAATTCTTCTATAACAAACCATCAATCTATCACATATTTTTTAAACTACATCATCACTCAAGCTTCTATTATACATTACTATACATATTATACACTCAATCTTCTTTACTCTCTTGTTCTTCTTCGCCGTCTCCCGCTTCATCATCATCATCTTCCCCTTCCTCTTCTTCCTGGTGCATTTGATCTTCTTCATTCTGTAAGAACAACAAATACACCGCCCCTTTGAATAAATTATATACCAATCCGATCTTCATCTCAAGATTTCGATAATTATCCAATAACTTATCAGCAGATTGTTCATCGCCCACCAGTCTGGTGGTCTTTGTGAGTTTCAAGATTTCTTGATCTAGACGATGCAATTGCCCCGACAATGTTTGGTACTGGGTCAAAATCTGAGATTCCAACGGAGTAATATCTAGTTTACTATAATCTTCTGACATAATATATATTATAGATTCCTTGTAATTGTATAGATCCAGCGAGTCAATAGAGATGTATTCCAACCAAACTTGTGACTATGTTATCAACGGTATAACTATGCTCCCTCTTTGTAGCTATCTCTCTAACTGTGTGCCTATTTTCTGTTCGTAGCTTTATAAACAATTTCGTGTCTGTGCGCGTAACACTAGACATAGTGCAGCAAGACTTCGCGCAACTGAAGCAAATTTCAGGTTCCAAAGCTTCAACAGACTCAACATGCCAGACGTTGCCATGGCCCAAGAGAGTGGCATTGATGCCAAAGCTGATAAGTCCAAAGACATTAAAGCCAATGGAACTGCAGATCCATCTGTTAAAGATCATAAAAGAAAAAAATTGGTTAGAAAACAAAAGGGTCCCAATCCATTGAAGTATAAGATATGGTTGTCGGGCCATTTAGCTTGTATAGCATTTGGGACGATCTCTTTTGTATTTCAAGTATTATGGTTGCCCAATAAATTCTACATCAATTCTATTTGTTATAGATTATCATTAACGGGTGCAATCGCTGCTTTATTGGCTACAGTGTCACATAAATTTGGTTTAAGTTACTTACCACCAACCACTACCTTAATTGCTCAACAAAACTTCCAATTCGTGGTTTTGGCAATTGTGTGGTTATTTACGTTCAAATCTGTGTTTAAGATCCTTCCATTCTACTTGATTGCAGTCTTGCAAATTGCAGATCATAAGAAAATCGAGGCAGTGTTAAAACAACAACAATTCATCGCTTCATTAATTGCTTATAATGAATTGGTATTTATTGTGTACTTATTATTAAGAACATTGGCTTTTAGAGGTACTAGCGGGTTTCAATTGATTTTATTTTTGTTGTTTTACTGGTTAAGAATCTTATATAACCCAGAGACTGGTAATTTATTTGAAGCACTTATTGAAAGATTGGATGGAAAGGTGCAAAAGGTCAAGAATGAGAAGGTTCTTCATTATTGGAATAAGACCAAGTTGATAGTGGACCAGAAGACTGAAGCTGATGAAATCAACTAAGAGGTTTCAGAGAAGGAGAATGGTTAGGCGAGACTGATGATAACTACGTAGGACAGAGTGTTTAGTTAAGAATGTATAGTTGAGAGAACGGTATGTAGCAGTTGGAATGTTGAGAGTTGCGGTTATTATGCTTTATTGAGGCAGTGAATACAGGGAGCATGAATACAAAGACACCTGATTCCCTAGAACTATGTTGCTAGAGACAATCCCTAGGACTATGTTGTTAGAGACAATCCCTAGAACTATGTTGTTAGAGACAACATACTAACACAGCTTATTAGTGTATATATGGTCGTGGCCCACCCATTTACATTGTCGCAACCGTCACCACTCTTTATTCACCCTAACCTTTAACTTATCCATAAGTATTTATAGTAGAGAGTTGCTCCTATGAATTCCCCAATTGTTTATCAATTAGGCCACTTGCCTATTAAGAGTCACGTTTTCTCCAGCGACAGATCACTTTTAGCCGTCACAAAGGAAAATAATGTTGAAATCTACCAGGTAACCAGCACCGGAAAACCT
The DNA here is from genome assembly GCA_030582355.1 of Yamadazyma spencermartinsiae. NCBI lineage: Eukaryota > Fungi > Ascomycota > Pichiomycetes > Serinales > Debaryomycetaceae > Yamadazyma > Yamadazyma spencermartinsiae. Next base: position 107,526 of record JAKTXB010000026.1, on the reverse strand, counting down.
CAATTGTTCACGGTGTTGAAGGAACATGATAAAACTGTCACGTCCGTAGACATCTCTCCCGATAACTCCAAGATCTTGACGTGTTCTCAGGACAGAAATGCGTTGGTGTGGGAATTCAATGGGGCTGAAAGTACTTATAAACCAACATTAGTATTATTAAGAATCAATAGAGCTGCTACCGTCTGTAAATGGTCACCACAAGGTGATAAATTCGCCGTTGGATCTAGCGATAGAATCATTGCTGTGTGTTATTATGAGCCAGAAAACGATTGGTGGGTTTCTAAGCATTTGAAAAAGCCACTTAAATCTACAATCACTAGTTTGGACTGGCACCCAAACAACGTATTATTAGCCAGTGGATCTACAGATGGGCACGCAAGAGTGTTTTCTACTTTTATTAAGGGGTTAGACCAAAAGCCAGATCCATCGGTCTGGGGAAGTAAATTACCATTCCAAACCTTGTGTGGAGATTTCACCAATGAAACTGGTGCTTGGGTTCATGACGTGAAATTTAACCCTGATGGAAACTCTTTGGCATACGTTAGTCATGACTCTTCTCTTGGAATCGTCTATCCTCAAGGTGAAGGGTTACCACCATTGAATATGATTAACTTAAAGACCAATTACTTGCCATTCAAAGCTTTATTATACTTGAATGAAACTAAATTAGTGGTCTCTGGCCACAATTGTAATTTGATCGTTTTCGAAGGAAGCCAATCAGGATGGAAAGAAACCAGGAGTGTTGAAACTCAAAAAGATTTGATTCATGATACTCCAGCCAAATCTACAGGAGACGAAGATGAAGAAATTAGTAGCCATGACGCTTTAAATATGTTCAGACAATTAGATTTGAAAGGAAAAGTCAACAAGTCTAGCGACAAGTCAGCTAAAGCTTTAAGTACAATCCACCAAAACACCGTCGCTAACATTCGATTATACAGTACCAATCAAGTTAGTACTAGTGGAATTGACGGAAAAGTAGTTATATTTACTGTATAGAACCTAATCCTTACAACAGGTCCGTTAGCTACAACAACGTAAAATCATAAATCATAAATCATACATTAAACTATAAATCATAATCCTAAAAAGTTAGTACATTTATCAACACATATAAAATCAAGTTGATTGGTCAGTGTAATTCTAGAGCTTTGGTATTTGGTTATCTTCAGAGTATTTGGTTCAGAAGCAGAACTGATATCAAAGGTTTTCATCACAAAATCAACCGATTCTAATGTTTAAAATACATACAATTATGGCTAAATCTGTTAGTAAAGTCGATGTAAGAGGGTTATATAATTGCTAAAATCAGATGGTGATGCATGTTTTATCCATGGATCAGGGTTCACCGGGATAAGGTGTGTAGATTTCATCAAAGAAGCAACAAATAATGTTACATACTCTTTACTATTAGTTAGTATCACCGCATTATTATTCGAGTCCATCAATTACAATCATAAACGAAGAATTCCTACTTTTTTTTGTCCTGCATTTACATCCTCAGTTAACAAATTGTTACATCAATGTTTTTAATCATAAAAGATCATGACGACTCGATGATTGTTTCACATACGTTAGGGCCAGCCTAAGAAGTTAGAGAAGAGATAAACTGAAAAATTTTTTGGTATTTGTACCAAGGCGCGGGCCGGGTAATCGTAGTGCGAACAGTCTGGTAACGGTCTGGTGCGAGGTTTAGTGCTAACAGTCTAGCACGATATAGCACTGTCAGTAGTACTAAAGTCCAGCAGAGTTCATGGTAGCAGTTGTATCTGGATCTCTGGAGATCATGTAATAAATGAAGGGTGTGCTTATTCTATTGTATTGTTAGTTAAATAGTACGGCTTTAAGGGTATTCTTTATTACAAATCAGCTCTAATTTCCGTTAGCCTTAGCTATTTCGTAGATTTTATAAAGTTTATTTTGCTCAGATAGAGAAAAGACTACATTCGTATACTCCTACCGATGTTTTGTTAGGTCAATTGGCTACATTCAAGTCATGGTTTTGATTATCAGCAAATATATTCATTCTAATAATAATTTGCATATTAGTTTAAAAATCTTGGGGTTTTAAGTCTAAAGGCTGTCGTTTCTAGAATAGATATGATTATTTGATGTAGGACATAAATTTTTCCACTTCTCCTTTAGATCCTAGCCAAATCCCACTCTTATCATGAATGCCTTTTGGTAAGAGTTCTAAGATCCGTTCACCTTTATCATTTATAGCAGCACCGCCAGCTTCCTCCATTAACATAGCCATTGGGAAACATTCGTACAAAATTCTCAACTTTCCATTTTTCAGCTTGGAATCAGCAGGATAAGCAAAGATTCCTCCATATAATAAGGTTCTGTGAATATCAGCTACCATAGATCCAATATATCTGGCAGAATATGGCTTACCGTTTTCTTGAAGTTCTTTCAAATCACTTAAATATTTTTTGACATAATCCGGCCAATATAAAGAGTTCCCTTCATTAACAGAGTAAATGGCTCTTTGTTCGGGAATCTTCAAGAGTGGATTAGTTAAAATAAATTCTCCTAATTGAGAATCTAAGGTGAACCCGTTTACACCATGACCTGTAGTCAACATTAAGTGAGCAGATGCCCCATACATAGTATAACCAGCAGCAACCATTTCAGTACCAGGTCTTAATACATCTTTAATTGAACCTTTAGAATCATCTTTTAACTTGTAAACCCCGAAAATAGTTCCGACAGAAACTCCAGCGTCAATGTTAGATGACCCGTCAATAGGATCAGTACAGACAGCGTATTTTCCTCCTCCTTCGAATACAATCAAGTCTTCTTGTTCTTCAGAAACCAAGATCTTGACCATATTGGAAGATTTCATAGCATTAATAAAGATTTCGTCTCCAATGACATCCAATTTCTTCTGTACATCACCAGTGGTATTGGAAGCACCCGAAACTCCGATTAAATTGACCAATTCAGCTCTTCTAATGTTGTGAGCAATAAATTTAAAAGCAAATTGTAAAGCATTTAATAATAACGACAATTCTCCAGTAGCAGTTGGCGCCACCTTTCTTTGTTCTTGAAGAATAAATCTGGATAAGGTGACGATGTCGGTGTCGACACTCATTTGCTTGGATACGGAATCATGAACTTCAGCTTCAGACATTGTTGGATAAAAAAAAACTGGGAGATAAAGGATAGATGGGAACTACCCCATACTTAAATGGTTTTTTCTGACGGCGCGGCCGGGGAAATAGTTGCGGCGCAATTGGTGCCAGGCAAAAACCAGCAGGGGACCCAGGTACGCAGTAGGTCAGTTGGGGCGGTACGCGCCGGCTCAAAGACTGAGCGTGATTATTGACACCCGGAGAAATCAGGAGTCCCGGGGCAAGGGATCCAGCAATTGCACATGGATGAAACTAAACATAGAGGAAAATAAAGTCCGAATGATCTCGAGTGACTCCAGTGATCTAAGCAGGCGACTATAAAGCCGAGTGACTAGAGTAGATACGGAATATTTGTAGAGAATTGTAATTGTGGGGAATTTATGCTTAGTAAGTGTAGAAAGTTTCTGTAGATCTAGATCACAGTAAGTGTAGAAAGTTGTAGCTTTCTCTTATGGAGCAACTACTCCACCGCAAATGTTAGTAGCAAATGCTAATAGCAATTGCATACATTCACTGCCAAATACATGAATCATACTGAATAAATACCAGCAAAGTAATGCACTGTAAACTATGCCAGTGAAACTGTCAATGTTGCTAATTCTGCAGATTTTAGTTATTACATGTTGCGTATTACATTTTGCATTTTGTGTCTCAGGATGTATTACAGGTTACGATCTCTCGTCGCCCTCTGGTAGTGTCCAACACATTTGCAATTCTCGATTCCTGACACGTATTTTCGTTGAAAATTAGAAAACCCTTCAATCTTTATACTAATCATGAGTGGGTTCCGTGTATTGGACTTAGTAAGTCCCTTTACCCCGTTTATGCCGGAGGTGATCGCCCCCGAACGTAAAGTAGCTTTCCAACAGCGTGTCATGTGGACGGGAATCACGTTATTGATCTTCTTAGTTATGAGTGAAATTCCCTTGTATGGGATTGTGTCCAGTGACTCTAGTGATCCATTATTATGGTTAAGAATGATGTTAGCGTCTAACAGAGGTACTTTAATGGAATTGGGGATCTCTCCAATCGTTTCGGCCGGGATGGTGTTTCAATTATTACAAGGAACTAAGTTAATTACCGTGGACATGACTAACAAACAAGACAGAGAACAATTTCAAACGGCACAAAAGTTGTTTGCCATTTTGTTAGGGATTGGGCAAGCTACGGTTTACGTGTTGACCGGAATGTATGGGCCTACATCTTCATTAGGATTGGCTGTATGTCTTTTGTTGATTGTACAATTAGTGTTTGCATCTATTGTGGTTATTTTGTTAGACGAATTGTTACAGAAAGGGTATGGATTAGGAAGTGGGATCTCTCTTTTCACCGCCACCAATGTTTGTGAGCAAGTTTTCTGGAAAACTTTTGCCCCTACTACTACTAATATTGGTAAGGGGACTCAATTTGACGGGGCTTTAGTTGCGTTGTTTCATTTGTTGGGAACTAGAAAAGATAAGAAAAGAGCTTTATTAGAAGCTTTCTATAGAACCAATGCTCCTAATATGCTTCAGTTGGTAGCTACTGTGTTTATCTTCTTTGCAGTGGTTTATTTACAAGGATTCAGAATTGAATTACCTATTAAATCTATCAGACAAAGAGGTCCATACGGATTGTATCCTATTAGATTGTTTTATACCTCTAACATTCCAATTATGTTACAAAGTGCTTTGACTTCGAACATTTTCCTTATTAGTCAATTTTTGTTCATGAGATGGCCCGATAACTTATTTGTTAAATTATTAGGAACTTGGGATACTAAATTCCAATCCAGTCAATTATACGCAGTTAATGGATTAGCGTATTACGTGCAGCCACCATTGTCCTTATCTGAAGCGTTATTGGACCCTATTAAAACCGTGATTTATATCGTGTTTGTGTTAGGAAGTTGTGCTATATTCTCTACTACTTGGATTGAAATTAGTGGTTCATCTCCAAGGGATATTGCCAAACAATTTAAAGATCAAGGATTAGTAATTGCTGGTCATAGAGATACTTCTGCTTATAAAGAATTAAAGAAGATCATCCCAACTGCTGCTGCCTTTGGTGGTGCATGTATTGGGGCTTTATCAGTGATTTGTGATTTGATGGGAACTTTAGGGTCAGGGACTTCGATTTTATTGTCTGTGACCACCATTTACGGCTATTATGAATTAGCCGTTAAAGAAGGAGGACTTAACAGTTCTTTAGTATCAGGATTCAGCGATGGGATGTGAATCATTGTCATATAGCTAAATGTATAAAATTTCTTGTTGATAAGTATCAGCCTCTTTAGAACTCAGTTGCAATTATTTGCAATTATTTGCAACTACACTACGTCATCGCTTCGGAACCTCCCTTACTCCGTCTGGTGCGGGACACTGCAAAAAGAGGACTCAAGACTGTCTTAGCAGGATCGCACCCACTCAAACGATACTACAGTAATTCTGATTGAACTATATATTCAGTTATCTTCAGAATTTCTAGGGGGATTTTACTGGGTCTGCGTTGTTTCCACCATTAAGCCTGTACTACCACTTCAGGGACCTAGGTCCGGCCCCCGATTTTCTTTTGGGGCCATTTTAAAGCGGCTATTTCAACCAAGGCTTGTAAAACTCCTAATAACGTTACTGGTATTAGCCAATGTAGTCTACGTGTTTTTTTACTTGGTAGACGAAGAGTATGGGTCATCATTGAAGACAAAGATCCACGATCATGCTTCCGTGGTGCTAGATAATATTTACCTCAATAAATACGGACACGACGGAGGTTACTACAATTCTGAGAACAACAACTATGAAGACCACTACGACGGGAAGATACAAGGAGATGAAGGCTATAACGATTATGGAAATTATGTCCCGATTTATGGTGATAAACTCCACGACATAAAGCCTTCTTATAAGGATTCAAAACCTTTGTATTCGGTGCCTTCTGTACCGTACTCTGATTTGTCTAATGAAGACAAGATCTTGTATAAATTGAATGACATCACAGCTAATCCCGATTTCTATTGGTTGGCACATTCAGATTTGACCCACCAACAAATAGAAATCAATATTAAGGATTTCTTGAAGGAGAAATGGGTCAATAACCCGTTGTTGACTTTCGAGCCTAGATTAACGCTTACGGTGTATTTAGATGAGATCAAACGGCAATATCTCGAAAGAAACCCCAACAATGAAAAAGATAAACTCCATGAAATAGTGGTGCCGTTCTTCTGGTCAGATTGGGTGGATATGACCATGTTGAATGAGGAATTATCTAAAGAACACAGCAAAAGGAAAGACTGTAAGTATTTGAAAGCTTCACATAAACCAGCCACTAAAACCCCTGGCTATTGCGTGAGATTAAAGGATATAACTGCAGATGATCTAAAAAAAATGTCGTTACCCTCCACAGACTTTATTCCGGGGTTTGCAATTAGAGATTCTCCTAATAATAAAGCATCTAATGAAGTAAGAATGCTAGAAGCCAAATCTCATTTATTAACGTTTGCGAAAAACCCTTCCAAACTTATCTTTTTGTCACAAAAAGGAGTTTATGAAGCTCAGGTTGAAAATAAGAAGCGGCTTGTAGATTCTTCGCTATTTGAGAATTACTTGAATGGCAAGAACATTCAAAATTATGACGCCAAATTGCAACTAAACCCTGTCAAAGAGTTTCAAGATTTCATGGAGTCGGTTAATCCGCTTCCTCTTGATTCTAGTGACGATATCTATGGAATTGGGCAGTCGTTAGACAATTCGTCTGACACAAAATCTAGACAATTGGAATTACCAGAATCTGCCTTTCATTACCAACAACAAGATATTGTGCCACAGATTGAAGCTTATGAGGAGAGATTGAAAATGCTACAGAATCTAGCCACCAATGAATTGTTATTTGATCCCACCAAAATAGACACCTATAGACTACAGCGTAACGAGTTGAATTATTTAAATGGGTTAAGATATGCCAACTTGTCACAAGAAGAAAGAGATACTTATTTTAAGCTGGCCTTATTAAATTACAATAAGAAGAATAAGAATAGCGACAAAGGGCTTCAATATGACTGGAGGTTCTTTAATGGAGCAACCCAGCATCCTCAAAGAGGATGGACCGCAGAGGAATTGTTCATGAGAGATAAAATATCCATGCACCGAGTTCTCAGGAACTGGTTCAAATTTGCAACCGCTAAAGGGCTAGTAAGCTGGGTGGCCCATAATTCTTTGCTAGGGTGGTATTGGAACGGATTGTTGTTTCCGGTTAATGAAGGGATTCATATTCAGATGCCTATTTCTGAAGTGGTTCGATTAACGAAATCCTACAACCAAACATTGGTGATCGAGGATATTACAGAAGGGTACGGGAAATACTTTATAGATTGTTCCCCGTTCTTGCATCTCCGAGATAATGTCGACGGCAACACCAATGTGGATATAAGGTTTGTGGATATTGACACTGGAGTATATATTTCTATTACTGCGGTGGGGGTTTCTAATGCTGTAGTGCCTGATAAATATCAAGAAATGGTTCGAATTGCAGAGGATACCCAAACCCCTCGTTCAGTATACAATTGTCGTAATCAGAAGTTTGTTAGCCATGCCCAACTAAGTCCTTTGAAAGTGTCACAATTAGATGGAGTTCCAGTGTATATTCCTAATCTTATCCAATCGGTTTTAGACGAGGAGTTTGGAGACATGACAAATAGTTCACACTATCAAGGCTATTATTTTGTGGAAGCCCTTAATCTCTGGATAGATGGCAATAACTTGACGTTTTTATTTGAGCATGATCCTATGATTAAGCAGGATTACATAAAAGATGGAAAGCTAATTGATGATAAATTCATCCAATTGCTTCAATACAACATGACCAGTGAGAAGATATTGGAGCTATTCAATACCAATAACAACATCCTAATGGAATACTACTTGACTAAAGATTTAACAGAATTACACCGTAAAGAGTTGAAATATTTGTTCCAAGTTAACAGCGACCAGTTCATGATTCCTGAAATAGAAGGGCAATTGTCAGTTAACAGTGAAGAATATCATAGATTGACGGCACAGTTTACGTTTGGACAGCCCATGAGACGATCCATGTTCAATTACCAACATGATAGACACAGAACCATGGTAAGAGACAATTAGCTCATCAATTAAGGGAGATCAACCAGACGGGTACGAGAGGTACATATTATTCCCGATTAAGAGGGCCCTATCCAGAGAGCGATAAGGGAGGTCCCCTGACACTTTATTAACGCTCCCATCACCCTAGATGATTCCTCTGTAGTTTACGAAGTATTTATAGGGTAACACAAATGAAGTCGTGAATTCATGTATTGCACCTCTCAATATATCAGACTGGATTCTTATCTATCCATTTATGTGAGCCTATCCCTATCTCTGAGGGAGTCCTGGTACGAGAGTGGCTCATTAGATCGCCTTAACTTAATCGCCGGCATCCCTCCAATTATACGTCCCGTAATTACGTGTTTAAGGCTTATGAGCACCCCTCCTACCCCAGATACGACCCTCGCGATATCAGGAAAGGTTTTTTCTTTTTTCCGCGTCTATCACCGTCACACCTACTTAGCCGATCCACCCTTCTTATCCGATTCGTATCTGAGGGGTGTCTTGTTTAACGGCACAAGAGCTTAGCCTTCTTTTTTTTTTTTTTTTCATCTTCCTTTACTTCCTTTCCTTATTCTTCTGACATTTTTGCCCTCTCGTGATAACTAACGGGTTCACCCACTTTCAACCGGTCATACCCGTCGTACTAACCACACAAGATGATAGGAACCCGATTTCTAAAGATTGTGCTTGTGGTGGTTCTAGTTATAAACATTGGGTATTTCTACAAGTATTATAATGATCAAGAAAAAAAATTTCGACAGGCGGCCCAACAACACGTCTCCCACATTAGTTACACCACAGACGATGAAGTAGAGTATCCCCATGACACGCCGTATGAATATTTAGGCACCAGTGAGAAAATCAGCTATCTACTACATCTAGTGGGAAGCGACAAGGAACGGTTCTGGTTGGCTCATACCGAGCTAACAGAGCCTGAATTGGTAGTAAACCCAAAGGATTTCTTGAGCATAGAAGATGAAGAGAAACACGAAAGAGGTGTGGATACGAGAGATGATGCAAAAGACGCCAAAAGAGACGTTAAACGATATAATTGGTCTAATAGTCCAACCTTATTCTACGACCCAAGGCTCACGCTTTCTGTGTACTTAGATGAAATCAAACATCAGCTACTAACACACAATCCCAAAAACGAGAAAGACAAGGATCATCTTGTTTCCGTACCGTTTGACTGGTCTGATTGGGTGGACTTAACTATGCTAAACACCGAATTATCTAAACCAATTCTGGAGCGATTAGACTGTAATTGGTTGCAGAGTAACGTTAACAAACCTACAAAGCATCCGGACTTCTGTACCAATTTGGTAGACTTGACGGACGAGGAGTTGCAACAACTAGGTTATTCGTCACGAGAGTATTTACCGGGGTTTATCGTTCACAACTCTCCAATGAACAAGGTCCCCCACGAACAAGCCATGTTCCAAGGTAAAGCGCATTTATTATTATTCCAGGAACCGCCATTATCGATGATTTTCTTGACCACAAATGGAACCTATGAAACCCAAATCTCTCATAAACAAAAATTGGTTCATACGTCTTTGTTTAAAGACTATTTGCATCGGAAACACCAAGAAGATTCCGAGTCTGTGGTTTTAAACCCCGTCACTGAATTCAACAGTTTAGTGAAGGAAATCGGACCTCGGCCCTTAAATATAGACGACGACATTTATAAAATGAACGTCATCAGTAGACAGGCGGATGTTAACGCCCTGAGGGAATTGTACTTGGAAACAGAATCATTTCATTACGACCAAGAAGACGTTGATGAGCAGATTTACGAGTACGACTCCAGAATGAAAACCATCGAGGATTGTTTCACTAATGAGCTTCATTATGACGTCCAAACCTTGAATGATAATAAATTGACTCGTCACGAATTGAACCATTACAACTCCTTGAAGTATGCAAACTCTGTGGTTGGAAAAGAAGAGCCCACTTACTATAAATTGGCCACTCTTTTAAAAGGTAAGAAGAATAACGGGAATAAAGATACCGGGTGGCATTATGAGTGGAGATTCTTCAACGGAGGATTACGTCAATTAAAGGAAGGTTGGACTGAGAGCCAATTGGAAATCAGAGAACAAATCATCTTAGATCGTTTAATTAGAAACTGGTTTAGATTTGCCGAGGAGAAAGGTATCATTAGTTGGTTGGCTCATGGCCCCTTATTATCGTGGTATTGGGACGGGTTAATGTTTCCCTATGATATAGACGTCGACATTCAAATGCCTGTGACCGAGTTGAACCGATTGGCCAAAAATTACAATATGACCATGGTTATCGAAGATATCAACGACGGATACGGAAAGTATCTAATAGACTGTTCTACGTTCTTACATCACAGAAATAAACCCGAACGGGATAACTTCATCGACGCCAGGTTCATTGATGTCGACACAGGAACTTACATTGATATCACCGGGTTAGCAAAGAATACTGAAAAACCTCCACCAGAGTTCAATAGTTACATCAGAAACAAGAAATCTAAAGGAGAACCTCTTGAGTTATATATGGACCGAAGAAAGCACTGGCTTAACTTTGAGAAAATCAACCCCATAAGATATTCCATGATTGGGGGAGTACCAGTTTATGTTCCTAATGATATCATGTCGATGTTAAACCATGAATACGCGAAAGGCACAAAGTCGTATCATTTCAATAATTATTATTACGTGCCAGTGTTAAGATTATGGGTTACAAAAGACAAGTTGCAGCCACTTTTAGAGCTGAAAGGAATCAACCCCGACCAAATCAAACCTAGCCAAATGGAAGATTTAATGAAGCACTTGACTCTCGAGGACAAAGTGACGATATTGGAATCTAATGATGATATATTAATGGAGTATTATCTCACCCATAATATCACTCATTTACATGAGATTGAAAAGAAGCTTATGTTGGATCATTCATTACAATATTCCATGACTGATTTGGCTCATAACAGTGAGTATCACCAGTTGACTGCGAAGTTCAACATGGGAAAGCCGTTAAGAAAGGCTTTGTTTGATTACGAGTATATTGAGAGACATCGCCACCCATAACGTTCAGGGGGGCATAAGGGAATGTATTATATGTAGCATAATAGACAGATATATGAAGATGTTGTAGTAGCACGTAGTATGCTAGAGAGATATATGAAGATGTTGCATTATAATGCAGCAGAATAGACAGATATACGAGAATGATGTAATAGTAGCATATAGAGAGAGGTATGACGTTGCTGTAGTATGTTAGATAGTATGTGCCAGACAGATATATGGCGACTGTGACCTTGCTGTACTACAGTGGGCAACGTTGCCTGGAATCAAGTGTTGCTAGCACAAACCCCAAAACTATCTATCACATAAAATGACCTATTCGTATATCAACTCGGATTTTAGAGATCTCCCGTTTTTCTACTAAACGAGACAAATCATATAGACTTTCGTTGTCAACGTTTCAATCCCTTGATTTTAGCCTACAATGAAGATACATATAGCCGGGTGACACGTCCTCCTCCAATACTAACCAAATAAATACGAACACCCCAGATCTGGGTTTTCACCCTTGTCTTTTCATTTCGGTTGCACACTATTCCCAGAACTGATAAATTATACTTCAATTAGGTAAGCAGCCCGGACTTATAGCTCTATTCACGGTAAGCTCTCGCTCCCAAATAGTACCAATTTTTCTCAATCGAGAACAGTCGAAACCTTAACCGTGAGCCGCACCAATATTGTATTCAAACATTCCGCGTTGTATTGTCAAACCAAAACAAACCATAACCATAAACACAACCAAGATTCTCTCGCTACAAAATTAACTGTGTGTAGCCAGGGTTCGCTCGTACCGTTTGCTCTTCTCTCATTAGTAACATAATCCAATTTTTTTTTTTCGAGTGGTTTCTGGATCTAATTCTTTTGAGTTACAGAAGTTCGGTGTAAATAAACCAACAATGGACTCAAGTAAACAACCGGTTGCGAGTTCCATGGAGCCTGACAACATTGGCGCCCATAACACAGACCCTCACAAAAACCCTCCAAGTTCGTTTGAACTGTTTCATAACAAGCCAGAAGACCGGGTAGACGACGGAAACGACCAACTGTCTGTGAATACCGAACCTCACCAGAGCCACATGAAGTCCTTTGACTATGACAACCATAATGAGCGGGAGTTTGATGATGAAGCGGTGTTTCCCAGTCTTAAAGGCGATATCGCCAATATCGTCAAGTTTGACTCTGAAAACCCCGAGCTAATCAACCATGCTACCTTACGAGCTTTGATTGTTCAATTGACCAGTCCTGAAGTCATTGATTATAACTTGATCTACGATTTCTTCATCACCTACAGAATGTTTACTGATAGCCATAAGGTGATGGATTTGTTGATGACTCGGTTGATCTGGAGTTTACAATATATTAATAAGCCTGACCCAGAAGCACAGAGGATAGGCCAATTGGTGTTATTACGAACGTTTGTGGTATTAAGACACTGGATCTTGAATTATTTTGTGGATGATTTTCATGATAATTGGAACCTTTGTGACGTTTTCAGCCGTAATTTGAACGACATTTTGCTCCATTCACAGCTAATTACCCGTTCCCAGGTGTTTGAATGTAAAATTTTCAAGGATTTAAAAACCCACTGGTTAAGTTGTCTAATTGAATTTTGGGACTTGGATATAAATTTTGATGATATTGCTAGAGATATTGTAAATTACAAGTTGCCGTTGTCAAATGAATCGACTATAAGGAATACCCAGGGAATTGTTAAAAGCAGCACGGAAGTATCGCTACATACTAATCCTAGTTATAGAAGGTCTGCCATGTTATCTTTATATGATCAAAAGACTTATCATAAATGTCTAGTATTTGACGGAACCAATACAAAGCTACAGACCGAGAACCCCCAGTTATCCATTAACAATTTATTGGTCCAGCATCAATCTTCTCGTCAGTCGATCATGAGCAAATTGCATCAATACAGCTTAATTAAAACCAAAAAGTCCTTAAATAATTCCGCTGGTTCTGGAATTACTGACAACAAGCATAGTCCTATCAACACACCTTTAACGTCCACTAACAAACATAATAGAATGAATTTGAATGATTCTTCTACTGGGTTAAAAAAGACCACTGCCAAAGTCCTTAATCAAGACGTTGATGATAATAGCATGGATAAGATATCTTTGAATCCAATCTCAATTGAGAATGTGGGTTTTGCTACAAATGGAAACGTCAAATTACCGTCTTCAAAGGTATCCAACATTGTTCCTGCTACTCCTGTAAAGAAAATGGAGTATATAATACGAAATCCTCAAGACATGGCCAGATCTAAGAGCACTGCTAGTACGAAGAGTAGTTACTCCGAATATGGAAATAAACCTGTTGATCCCCGTACCATACAAAATATGGATATAAATAGAAAAAACTCGATCAGAAAGGTTCTTGAAGGGTGGAAGAAGAGTAAGAATCATAGCAATAAATCCAATGAAGAAATCAACAAGCTAATTAATGAATCCATTGATCAAGATGTTATTGGAAATAGAACCGATATTTTGTGTGCTAGAATCATTGATGAATTGGAATACTTAATCCGATTTTATATTCAAAATGATTCCAGCTATAACCATACTATAGCTGAAGGCGATACGATTGATAATACCACCGTTCATCATGACGACAATGACGAAATTGATACAGACAGTGTTGACGGCTCCGTGAATATCATCGGATCTTCTGCTAAGCAATATCCTTCTAATTCCAATGCACCTGCAGTAGAGGGTAAAAAACGGAATACTAATATCGATGATGGCCTGGATGAAGATGTGGATATTAATGATATCAGTGAATTAAACATCGAGAAAATTGATAATATCTTGAGTGATCAGGGTTCCAATAGGAAAGGCTCTTACCAAGAAGACAACGACATTGATATGTTCTCTGACAGTCACCAGGAGTTTGAAAATAGCAAGACTGTTTCCCCAACCTTTGCCAACGAGATTCATGAATTTTCCTTCCAACGGCCCACTAGTATCAACTGGAACGATGATGGTAACTTAGAATTGGATAACTCCCAGAGCCATGAAAATGAAGGAGAGGGAAATGACAGCATGAGCCTTAATAAGGACGATGCAGAGTTGCCGGAACCAAATTTGCCTAGAGATCATAGTGGAGATATAAATGAACTAGCCGAGCCACAATCGGTGTTTCATAAGAATGGTTCTAGATCATCAACCATTTCTACCCCAAGTAATATCACTAGTTATGATGCCGAAATTGAAGATTTGGGGATTGCAATGAGTCCACAATCCTTGAAGGACCAAAGTAAGCGGATCAGTTTTGGTACCAATAATATCAGCCACAAACGCATTTCTAGAAATTCTTCAGGTTCTTTGTTCAAAAGGGATTCTATAAAGTCTTACATCAGTTACGATTCAGCCTTTTCAGTTTCAAGAGGGTCTATTAATGATAATGACGATACCGGTAACAATCTAAGAAAGAAAGCTGGGGTCAATAATTTAAGGACTTTGGCTGGTTTACCCAGTGAGTCAAGATCTTTGGAAACGCCTGTAAGAGTTCTTTCTACTTCGTCTTCCGTTCGAAAAAGCATAAGACACAGTGCGGTTATGGCATTAACTGAGTTACCATTCAATGGCATGAATGATTCCAGAAACTCGTTCCATAATTCTCATATTTACAAGAAATCTAGACAATCGGGTGTTGGTGACAGTTCTATTTTTTCCGTAGCCATGAAAAGTAGAAATTCTATGGCCAATTCTTTCAAGACCTTGAATGAAAGTGGGAGATTATCTGGTGATTCATTCAAGTTCATGTCTGCCAGCGCCGATGGGTTTAAGGACAGTAATGAAACAGAAGAAAACGATTCCTCTACCAAATCAGTTGCAATACCAGGAATTAGTAATGTGGTATTGAAAGAATTAGCAGCAATTCCAGATGAATCATTTCACTTTAATCCGGTGGACTTTGCCTTGACAAAGTTGGAAGGGAGCAAGAACGACGATTCTACAAATAACAGTGAAACAACCCATGTGGATTTGAACGATCAAGATACTGAGGATATTATGGATGAAATAAATAATGCCAACACGGAGGATATAATTGAGTCATCCAGTCAAAAAGACACTACAGATGAGATTCAACCACTAACCCCTCGAGATAAGCAAACATATTCCGATGACCTTGATATATTAGACACTGATGCCACCCCTACCGCCAAAATTGTGCCCAATAGTGGAGAGACTTTAGAAACACAAAACGATAATGTATTTATCTTTAGTGCCAATTACACCAACTCTGCCTCCAATAGGTCTACTAAAGAGAGTGATAATTCTCCCACTTCAGTTGAATATAGATCACCAAGATTGATTTTGGAAAACTACAATTTATCCAATGACTTATTGACCATCGGGAAAGTAATTGATGATAACTTACATATTTCGTTTATTTTAAGTTATAGTCTGGATGAGTTGGCAAATCATTTCACCATGATTGAAAGAGATATTCTACAAGAAATTGACTGGAAAGAATTGGTAGAACTCAAATGGAACAAAGAACTAACCCCCGTCAATAGTTGGTTGGAAATTATCGTTAATGAAGATTATTTTAACTCCAACAAGGGAGTCAATTTAGTGATTGCCAGGTTCAATTTAATGGTCAATTGGATTATCTCCGAAATCTTATTGACCAAAGACCAATACGAAAGAGTGCAAATAATTTCCAGATTTATACATTTGGGACAATGTTGCTTAACATTACAAAACTATTCCACCTTAATGCAAATTTTACTAGCACTAACTAGTGAGAAGATATCCAAGCTAAAAGATACCTGGAAACATTTATCACCGGGTGACATTTTACTTTTAAAGAGCTTAGAGGAATTGTCGTCACCGCTTAAAAACTTCATCAATTTAAGAGTGTCGATAAATAAAATTCAACCGTCTAAAGGATGTATCCCATTTGTGGGTCTATACTTATCGGACCTAATTTTCAATACCGAGAGACCCAAATTTATTAATAATAACGAGGAAAAGTTAATCAATTTTGCCAGATTTAGAACCTCAGTACATATAGTCAAATCCTTGAGTCAGTGTATTGAATGGTCTTCGTACTATCAACTAGATGTTAATAATGAATTATTATCCAAATGTCTTTATATTCGATCATTGGATGAAGACGAAATGAACTATTGCTTATCGACTATTAGCGATCCTTAATTATAGACTGTGTAAATTATGTAACAATATATTCTAGAGAGATAGGGCAAAAGATATGGAGAATATAAACCAAAGAGACTGTAACTATAGATAAGGAGTTGATAAGAGTGTGGAGACGATCGCAGACACCCAGACACCCACCTGTTAAGCACAGAAGGTGTAGTAAGATTATATATGGTTTATACACGATCATTTCCCCACCAAACTTGTTGGGTCGCAGATTATGTGGAGAACTAAAGATTCACTGATCTCAGGCACAATCTCAATTGATACACCTTTCTAAGCTCTTAGCATCTCCACTTGAGTCACCTGTAATGGCATTGGCCCAACAAGTATCCATGTGGTGGAGTGACACCTCCCTATGATCTCACCAGTGGCTGCTGGTACCCTGCCGCGGTATCTGCGTGCGGCATGACGCGGGCTAGCGGGAGCCCGGAACTAATGCCTCTACCCAAACTTTTATCTTTGGTGTTCGCACACCATCACATCATTTTCCATCTTAACTGAACATTTTGTTTGCATAACTATACCAGTTTTATCACCCCCATTTATGAACACAATGTCCAGAAAACAAAAGAATCCTAAGTTGTTTCTAGCGGCACTCGCGGCCAGCTCGGTGTTGGCGGTGTCGTACAAGGTTTACGAATATTATAACTCCAAAACAAAGGGCCCTGAGGCTGTCAAATATACTAATAAATCCATAGCGCTAACTTTATCTCATTCAATATTGAGTTCCCAGTTGCCGCTTCTCGACATTTTACTCAATGCAGATAATGTGACGTTTATTCTCCCCCCTAATTTGTCCATAGATGATTTGAATGGTAATATTTTGGCCGACGACACCGGTGTCGTTACTAAGAGCTTGGTTAGTAACTATAAGTTGCTTAACTGTAATAACTTCCAAGGATATTTCAATATTATTAAGAACTTAAGACCTGATATATTAATGATGTGCTGTGATGACCTTGGAGTGGGCGAACAACTCCCCAAGGATTTAAATCGGTTTGTTAAAGAGATAGTCAATATTGACCAGAATTCTGATGACGTGAATTCGAAGATAGCCCCAATATTTATTAAATAGATAATCAGGGGAACAAGACTGGTGGAACTAGAGGGACTAGAACGAGCTGGGAATGAAGGATCTAGAAAGAAAGAATTAGAAAAGGAACGGACAATAAGGCTGGTAAGTGAATTGGATGAGGTGACAAAGCAGACATGAACAAACAAACCCAATTTCAATTTCAACTAATGAAAAATCACGATTTAGTCTAGATAAAATTACTTCCATATTAATATATATTTACTAATTACCATCCTCTACTGGATAATTTGTCCTTATCTTCTAATGATGAGATACTAACACCAAACATCAATTCCCCTAAATCGGTAGAATATTCCAATACTTTCTTTGGATCTTTGAAATTGGTGACAGCGTTAACAACAGCTTTAGCCAATTTTTCAGGGTTCTTAGACTTGAAGATCCCCGATCCCACGAAAACCCCATCACATCCCATTTGCATACACAAAGCAGCATCAGATGGAGTAGCCACTCCTCCAGCAGCAAAATTAACAACTGGGAACTTTCCTCCGTCGGCAATTAATTGTTTCAAAGTTTCTAAGGGTATGTTATTCTCAGCAGCAAAATCACTTACTTCTTTATCAGATTTCAAAGACATAACATATTCGATCTCTTCTTTAATTTGAGTTATATGTTTAACAGCTTCTGAAATATCACCAGTTCCTGCTTCACCTTTGGTTCTCAACATAGCAGCTCCTTCATTAACTCTTCTTAAAGCTTCTCCCAAGTTCTTGGCTCCACATACAAACGGAACCTTAAAGTCGTTCTTTTTAATATGGTATTTCTTATCAGCTGGAGTTAACACTTCTGACTCATCGATATAATCGATTTCTAAAGCTTCCAACACTTGAGCTTCAACAGTGTGGCCGATTCTACATTTGGCCATCACAGGAATCGACACTTGTTCCATGATTTCTTTGATCATCTTTGGATCCGACATTCTACACACCTGTCCACTGGCTCTCATATCAGCAGGAATTCTTTCAAGAGCCATTACAGCACAAGCACCAGCTCTTTCAGCAATTTTGGCCTGTTCAGCGTTGACCACGTCCATAATAACACCTCCCTTTAACATTTGGGCTAATCCAGCCTTGACTTTGAAATCTTCACTCATGTTGCGTTACTAAAAAAATCTGGAGTTGAGGATTCTCTGGGGATTATATATGGAAAATTTTTCAGTTGACTCAGAGATTTTTGACTGCGAAAATGGTGATGTGAGTTTACGACTAGTTGCGATGGTGAAGAGTTAAAACCAGGACCAAGAAGAGCTAATGAGTCACTTAAGAGGGGTATGTACTACAGTTTACAAGGGTCACACCATAAAACCTCAAGGCTCAAAAATGCCATAAAAATTGTTGGTGCTAGAGAGGTGGAGGGACCGAGTCAAATGTCACTTAACGGCTGCTAGCGGAATGCCATATGCGGGAGCAGCAAGCGCGGAAACTGATAACGATCTGAGTCAAAGCTCATCACAAGAGTCATAGCGAGCTTATATTATTTGTGCTTCTATAGAAGTCTGGGTTTACCTTTCAATAAAAGTGGTATAGAAAGTAGACATGACAGTTGAAAAGAAAGTGGTGGTAGGAGTTCTTGCTTTACAAGGGGCGTTCATAGAACATATTAACCATTTTGAAAAATGTCGCCTGGAGTTAGCAGGTGATTTTGAATTCATAGAAGTAAGAACCGAAGCTGAGCTTCTGAGATGTCAGGCTTTAGTGATCCCTGGAGGTGAAAGTACTTCGATTTCATTAATCGCTCAAAGAACTGGGCTCTTGCAACCACTAATGGATTTTGTTAGTGCTAATAAGCCTATTTGGGGAACTTGTGCTGGATTGATCTTCTTATCTAAACAAATAGTAAACGGCAAACCTGGTCAACAAATTTTAGGAGGGATGGATATCCAAGTAAAAAGAAATGCCTTCGGAAGACAACTTGATTCATTCAAAGCCGACTTGGATTTTAGTTCCTTTATTCCTGGTGTTAAAGACTTCCCTACTATGTTTATAAGAGCACCTATTATTAGCAAGATATTAACCGAGGAAAGTGGTGGTGATGAAGAGGAAGACATTATTTACAGCAAGAATAATTATGTCAATGAAAGTAAAGTGGAGGTGTTACACCAATTAGAGAATGGTCGGTTGGTAGCAGTTAGACAAGGAAACAAGTTAGGAACATCATTTCATCCTGAGTTGGCCGATGATTATAGATTTCATAAGTGGTTTTTAGAGGAGTTCGTTGGAAGTGTATAAATGTAAGAATACGAGTTATACAATTTGTAGAATATACTGTAACCTCTTCATCTCTAACACCGTTAAACTATCATCATTGATTATATAAGCGTCAGATATATCAATTTCGCGCTATACATTTTCTCTCCATTACAACACATTATTCACTATACTATGCAACATGCCAGGTTCTACAATGATCCTAACCGTTCTCTGAAGAAGGACGGCGGAAGTAGTGGTGGTGGTGGTAGTAGCGGATCCATCCATTCTCGTCTGAGCAAGGATAACAGACCCAATCCCAATCCCCATAGAACTGTTTCAAGAGCTTCCAATTCTACTACCATGAGCTCCAATCAAGCTAATTTAATCGTAGGGGCCGCCGCCGGTCGGTCTAGATCCTCCAGTGTACAGATGAGAAGGACTTTAAACACGAAGAACAGCGATAATACAATTGTAGTGGGCAGACACTTTGATCTGAAGAACAATTATGAGTTTGAACGAGCTAATAAAAGAAGTATTTCCCAGAACGATGTGTTGGATTTGAGTAAAAATAATGTAGGGTACAGGGACCCTAGTATCCCTGTTCAATTGACCATTTGGTTCCATGAATTGAGGAGTTCGGCCGAAGATTTTATGATTGATTTGAACCTTCTCTCGAATTATAAGATCGGTGATATCGTTGAATTAGAACCAATTGATAACAAGAATAGAAAGAAAATCCTATTTATTATAAAAGAGCAGAATCTTCTTCACAATACTTTAAGTCCAATGACTTCCAGCAATCTAAATGCGGCATCTACGCCTTCAACACCTAATTTATTAGCACAAAACAGTCTTTCCACTTCACAAATTCCAAATATTAATTCCACGCTACAAAGTAACACTTTCCAGAATACCGCCTCACAAGCTTCCACCGGACAAAATCAAAATCAAATGCAAACAGAAGCTTCATATACACCGAATAGTTCTCAACCTCCTTCTTTATATCAACAAGGTTCCACACAAGACATACATACCAATCTGCCTTCCAGTACAACACAAAACACCACACAAATGGAAGATTTTGCTCATCCTCAGTTAGATCCACAGCCCAATACCAATCAGAAGTCTAAGAATCTTGTTCATATATCCCTAATCAGTAACCCTTTACAGAGAATTTTGGATTTATTACCAAGAAGTTTAGTTCAAGTTAGACGGATCTCTGATGTCGAGTCTGTAGAGGCTGATACAATTGAGATTTCCATTAAGAATTTGAATTTATCTCGAGATTCCATGTGGATATTATCAAGCGATTTGATCAATAGCTGTGTCTACAGTGGTAAGAGAATAACTTTTTTAAACAACAGGGTAGGCTTCATTAAGAACATCTATAAGAATGGAAAGAAGCTTTTTTCCGGATATATTGGCAAGAATACCAAAATAGTGTATAGGTCCGACGGGGCTAGGTTGATTTTCTTAATTCAAACATCAAGGGAAATGTGGCATTTTGAAGAGAGTGGGGAAATCATGTTCCATAAGCTTGTAAATAACCTATTCCCCAAAATCTTCAAGAAGTGGAGAGAGAAAGATGCACACCATTCGATTACTATTGTATTATTTACCAGTATTGATTTGACTGATATACCTTGGACTTCCTTGGGCCATGGAGAACGACCTAATAAGGTAAGAGAGTACTTTCGAGTGGTGGTAGATCAGGTCAATATCTTTCACTGGAATAGAATCATGGAAAATCTAAGGCTAGAATTTGCTAATTTCAAAAGAGATATTATGCTTAATCGGGTGGACAACGATTCTAAAACATTCTCTTTGGAAGGGACTTCTCTTCCCTCTGTCAAGGGAAATATTTTGGAGGCTATCAACGTGGGGTTAAGCTTGATGAAGGATAAATTTACTGACACCGATTTGAAGCACACCTTGAACCATTTGGTGGTAATGACTCCCGGGACTGGTTTATTTGATGTGGACTATAAATTAATGTTGGAGACTAGTAAAAAAATGTCTAGTAGTGACTGTGCTTTAGATATCATCTGTTTGAGTCAACCTCCCTTACACATTGTGCCCTTGTTCCGGTTCAAAGATTTAACTAAAAATGGGAAGTTATCTCATTGTGTACCAAACTGGTGTGATGTTTCCTTTTTTAAAGATCCTTCTGCCAACAAAGATCAGTGGATTCCTCGTTGCAAAATCTATGAGCTTCAGATGATGGGTCTCATGGAGAATGATGTTCAGGACATTGAAATTGAAAGATTTCATGGATATAAACACGAGCCTTCCTTTATAGAAGCCATGGATAGTTATGACAACGACATTTTCAAACCTGTTAAAAGAGCAAAGGAATTGACAGGGAATGATCCTAAAAAATCTAAGAGTTCTGAAATTTATGACGACTCATTCGACTCTCAGTCATTGAAAAGCAGTACTCCCAAAGGAGTCCATGACTCCTTGTTATTGATGAATGGGACCAATGACCGAAAAATTGCTACATTAGCATCTCAAACTTCTACTAATAAGTTCAATATTAGTGTAACAAGTTCTACTGTATTGGGGACCGTAACAAACACAAACCAAGAAGCATCAGCATTGTCTACTTTATACCAAATTAAAGGTACCGGAGACTTGCTTCCTGTGACCCCTTCGTTGAAGCCCACGCTGGTGTCTTCAAGTTCTAACTCCCTTAGAAGCTTAGCGCATCTGGCAAGTAATTCAGGGTTGCGGTCGATAAGAAAAAACAGCCTTACAGCGGATAAACTCCATCCGAAGCTTATAAAGAAGGAAGATATTTTTAAGCCTAAAGACGGTTCCAAGTTAAACAGCTCGAATAACTCCTATACAAGATCTATACGAGAGCATGAAATAAGTGAAAGACCTGGAGAATTGTCCGAGTCTTTGAAACGCAACAAAAAGAACCTGAGCTCTAAAGGTGAACCCGAAGTCAGAAATGAGTTGGATTATTTTTGGACAGAAATTTCCAATCCGTCTAAAGAGCTGCATTCGGACGCCTTATCATATATTAAACTTGGGAAATGGAACCAAGTATTCCCACCAAACATTAAGCGGAACTTGATCAAATGGAGATCCTTCCAATCTCCTGCTGCCCTCCCAATTTTTCAACCATTCTTCCCTTCGTCTCACGATTTGAATTCAAACTACACCACTCAAATCTATACATTATTGCTCAACTCAGAGAATAACTTGGAGTTGGAAACCATCGATGATCTAATGAGAGAAATGATTCAACTTCGTTTATTGTTGGGATTTCAAATCTGTGATTCCGACTTGGTAAAGAAAATAGAAATGGAGAAGAATCCTGGCAGCAATATGGAGCTAACAAAGTATTTTAGGTCCAACTACTTTGGTTGTAAGATTTATATGATGTTGGATAACGAAATCCACAGAATCAGTAATGACGGAAGTACAATTGGCGTACAACTTTATAAGAAAATTCAAAATGCAAAGGTGACACCAATTTTCAAAGCGTTGGAATACAACTCCAAGGACCATAATCCCTTTATTAGGACCCGGTACGCCGACGAGTATTCAGGGAGCCCTATTAATTTCATTGACGAAAAGCCTCAGAAATATAACTGGAACCAATTTGATCAGTTATTAGCCGGATATGAGGATGCATTACCCGAAGAGAATAGGTCTTTTTTCAAGATGAAATTTGTGGTGATGCCCGCAGATATACCCAAAAACGCCTTCTTTATATCGAATGAAAGTTTAACAGAGGAAGAGATCCGAGTTGAAGGCTTGAGAAAATTGATTGCCATGATTGAAAAAGGAAAGTACGTGACTTCAAAGGACGAGCAGCAAAAATTGAACAAAGAAACCATTGCTCCTGAGATCAGCTTTTACACTGGCAATCTCTATGACTTTTTGAATGAACAAGCAGAGATGTTTGATACAACAGGCAATAAACCCACTAACTCATTGATGTTATCGGAAAAGCTCAATAAGTCGGTCAAATTAATAAACTTGGCCCACGAAGTGCAGAGTCCATCAGGTGTTAAAATTGTCGATAGAACCTGGCACTTCACCACTCACCAAAACTGTTTTATTGGTAATGAGTTTGTGACTTGGCTAGTGGGAGCTTTCGAAGACATAGAAACTCGAGAAGACGCTACTGCGTATGGACAATTATTGATGGATAAAGGGTTGTTTAAACATGTGGAGAATAGACACGGATTTTTAGACGGATATTACTTTTACGAACTAGAGCAAGACTACATTGACAAGACTTATAGACCAGAAAAGACTTCATGGTTCACCAGAAAGAAAGAATCGACTCCTACGGGGAGCTTGTCCAAGAATAACTCTGACGTGGAATCATTTAAATCCCCCGTTTTAGCCCCTCAAGAATCACCTGAATTGAGAAGAATAACTAGTATAGGAGGACAATTGAACGAATCAGAAAATTCTTCAGTGGCTGATTCAGCAGGCTCCAAGTCCAAGGCTAAAAAGAAGTTTGTATTAAGTAGAGCCGTCAAGTATAATGCTGACCCCTTAAAGAAGTCTTACAGACCGGAGATTATTACAGTTCATTATGATCGTGTCCACAATCCAGAACACTGTTATCACATCAGATTACAATGGCTCAATACTTCTACCAACTTTATCGACGAGACTATTAACAACTGGTCTCGTTTATGTGAACGGCACGGGTTAAAATTCGTAGAAACTCCTTGGAAAGAGCTATGTACCCTTCCCACATACAATCCCTTCCACTCATTTGTGGATATCAAGCTTGCGGTCAACCCAATGATAGATCCCACATTTGCATTACCCAAGATTCTCAGCAACAATAAGTTTTATTACCACTTATTCTTGTTAAAGAGATCAGGGTTTTTATTAGACAACAGGTCCGCTGTATACTTCCTGAGAGATAACATTGAAATATCTTATAGCTGGGGTAAACCTTCATTTAAGTATGCCCAATTCATCCATAAGACTGGCTCGTATGTGGTGGAAGTTAGAGACAATGGAGACTTCTTTTTAGCTCCCAACAACATGCACATATCTAGAATTAATGCCCCGGTGCTAACCAGCTCAGACTTTGACTATAACATCAACTCATACACTATTGACTCTCAAAGAGTCATGTTGGGATTAAGAAAGACTTGTACCAGTGAAACAGCATTGAGAAGAATCTTCACCGAAGCTAGAGATAACTGGAGAGAAGACTATCTGAAGGACGTGTTACCGTCAGATATTTAGGGCCACATCCAATGTCTGTATAATAATGTATATACTAGATAAGTAAATATCAGAACAGCATATGTTCTTAGTTATCGGTAGCAATTCTTTGGGCGATCTTGATGGTATCAGCCAAAACCCCGTGAGCAGTGACTTCAGCTCCGGCACCGGCTCCTTGAATAACTAAAGGATTTGGATATCTTTCAGACTTGATAGACACAACATTGTCACTTCCCTTCAAGGAAGCGAAAGGATGGTCAAAATCATATTTGCCAATTCCCACAGATACCTTTTTTGTCTTGAGATCAACAGAACCTACAAATCTTAACACCTTCTTTTCGGCCAAAGCCTCATCCTTGACCTTTTGGATTTCTCCGTCAAACTCAGGTAATCTAGTCATATACTCATCAGCACTTTGTACGGATTCCAAAGCTTGAGGAATTAAAGATTCGACTGGGAAAGAAGTTGGAGATTCCACATCTAAACCAGAGATTCTAGCCAAAATAGTAACCTTTCTAGCCACATCCAACCCATTTAAATCATCTCTAGGGTCTGGTTCGGTGTATCCCAAGTCTTTAGCTACTTTAACCACATCTGAGAACTTGGTGGTGTTGGAAGCATCCGTGGTAGAAAACTCATTGAAGATATAGGACAACGTTCCAGAGAAGATACCTTCGATCTTATCAATCTTATCGCCCGTAACAATTAAATCATTTAATGGTTCAATAATAGGCAACCCAGCCCCCACGGTAGACTCATGATAAACCAAACCGCCGGTTTTAGAACTGTTGAAAATGTCGTTCCAAACAGAAATGCTGGATGAAAACGCCTTTTTGTTAGGTGTAGCAATAGAAATGCCATTTTGAATGAATGTAGCGTAATAGTTGGCAATTGACTCGTTGGAGGTATTATCAACCAAAATAGTTGGCTTTTGGGCAGATTTCAAATAATCGTTCAACTCTGGTAACGACAATATTGGTTGGCTGGGTGCAGTCTTGTAGGTAGCTAAGTCCACTGATTGGTAATCTTTGGAGAATAAAGCTTCTTTGGACGATCTGGCCAAATAAACAACTTTGAAATCGATAGCTGTCTTTAAATGAGCTAATTGGTTGATGAAGGCAGAGCCTACCACTCCAGATCCAATAACGGCTACGTTAACTGATTTTACCATGACGGATAATGAAAAGAAGAGGAACGTGAAATTTTTCAACTTTGGTCGACCATATACAGCCGCGCGGGCTGCAAAATCTGCTTTATATTTTGTTGTTCTGGTCCGTGATATTGAATACTTGTTTGTGAGCCAGAACCATAATTGTATAAGAATCTGTTGTCATTGGTCAAACAGTTGGCAATATGCGAACCCCTGATACACTCATGTGATCCAAGGATTCATTCTCTATTCTACTCTATCCTACTCTATCCTACTCTCTCCTACTCTATCCTACTCTATTCTAATCTATTATATAGCACTTTGGTACTGATATTGCTTGCAATTGGTCGCAGTTGATTGAGGTCTAGGCAGACATGAATATAGCAGTCAAACATCCTACTAAGAGTCCCTTGTGTAGCGAAAGTATGCTCCCTCCATCCTCTTTACCATCATCACTATCATCTTCATTTAGCTCGGGATCGGTGTCAGTTCCATTGATAATGTACTGACGGTCACTAAGAGGCTGAGGAAACAATCCTAACTCTACAAGTCTGGACATATCCCATTCTATGGCGGTCTCGGTTTTGAAACACCAAAAGATCCAACCATTCATTTGGGATTCATACTGATCCAATTGCATTTCAACGTACTTTCTATAATGCTTTTTGCGGTCGTCTGACCAAGCATCAAAATCATTAATATCGGCACAGGATCCTATGGGATCATTATCATAAGGATCTGTCCCCTCCCACCTGGTTCCAATTCCTACTCCGTTCAACCAAGGAGTACAATCAGTTAAAGCTGCCAGCCATTCTCCAACAATAGCAGGGTGGCTGTCAAGTTCTTTCTTAATTCCAGAGCTGTATCCTTTAATACTATTAAGGTGCTGGGTGATATTCATTTCCAAGGCTCCAGCTCCGAAAACCTCATAATGATGATGATCTATCATGATATTGTAGTTATTAACAGTGGAATTGGTGATATTGTTCTGCCATGTTAAGAAATCACTCCAGTATCCTATTTCTTTGAACGCTTCTTGAAATACTATGGTGTTATTGACTTGCTGACTCTTTCTAGCTTCCTCATAAGTGTCTTCATAAAACTTTTTGATTTTTTCGATGTCGAGCTCAGCGCTAAGAGGTTCATTCACAACCTCAATTCCAATGATTGTATCGGGGTATTGTAAATTCATTTCCCAGCCTCCATACTTTTCATATATCTGTTTTAAGACTCTGTGACTCAAGTCCACATATTCAGTTTCATTAAACCATCCGGGATGTCCAAGATTTCTAAACCCGGAATTATCAAACCCATTCTGTGATCCAGGAACTCCATGTAGGTCTATCCACACTTTCAAGTCGTTTTTGTAAGCCCATTCAATTGCTTTATCTAGATATTCTTGAGCTCCAGGAACATAAGGATCATCTTCCAATTTTTCGAAGGCCCAGTAACCAATCGGGACTCTAACTGTGTTCAATCCTAATTCTTTGATTTTAACAAAGTCAGACTCGTTGTAAAAGGAGTCCCAGTGTTTTTGGAGCCTTTTAGAAGCTTCATCGTACCCCAAAGATTCACAGTAGCGGTACTCGTCTATGGGAATATCTTTTTGAGTGCCGTTAGTATCAGAGGCATTAAAAACTAGAAATAAAGATGGGGTGATATAAGGCTCGAGTAGGAGCCACCCTCCCAACGTAACTCCTTGTATTTGGAAGTTTCTTGAATTAGTTGGTGGTTGGATTAAGCTTCCATTGAAAGAAATAGAAGAATTGGAGCTATTGGAGCTGTGAATATCAAACTCCGAAGCGTTGCATTGCTGTAGAAAAAAAACCGGAAGTAACCAAGCTAATAGCACCATATCTAACGATAGAATAAAGGTAACTATTCACAATCTAACGTTATACGCGAAATTCAGGTACCGATTACCTAATTACTTATATAATCCAATTCCAGTTCGGAATTGGTTTAACCTAAAGACAGTTAAGTTGATAGCTAACGAAAGCTTAGAGCTAAGTGGGGAGGACGTATAAGATCATATACCACTGATAATTATAGGATAGAGACAACCTACTCTATAGTATAGGGTAGACGTTAGGGAGATGTGAGATTAGATGAGATGAGATTAAAATTGGAAATAAGATGAGGTGAGGCTGACAAACACTTAACCACCACTGCAACCATAAGCAAACTTCATATCGATGATTGTAGCACTTTAATTTGTAAAAATAACCAAGGTTGCGAGGGCAGTTCACTTTGGAAAACCCTTTCATGCTGGTCTAGCGCTACTATAGCTCCCTGCTCTAACACCCTTCTCCTTCCTACTCTGCTGTAACATACTGCTCTAACACTACACTAACACTACCTTGAAATTTATCAAGTTAATGCTACTGTCACTAATTTAAAGATTTATTAACTTATATACAGACATTTACAAAGATGAAAATAAAACGTCACAAATTCATACCTTCTAATCTAAATCAGCTTCGGAAGGTTTAGGCTTAGCAGCCCCTCCTAAGATATTAGACACTGCAGCTGGTGGATTCACCGCAATCATTAAAATAACAAGCTCATAAACATCTTCTGGGACGGATTTCTGGTAAATTCCCAATATATCAGTAGGATTTGGATACACAACCAAAGCCTTATAGAAACAAATGGCAGCCTCAATTTTCTTTGAAGATTGAGCACCTAATTGTTCTCCTAAAGCTACTTGTTGCATGAAGAATTCTTCCTTCTTAGATAACTCTGTAGGGATAGGATTGGCTTCTAAATCAGCTTGTAAAGCTTTCTTGACGGCTTCGGCTTTGGATTTCTTACTTTGTTCTTCTTCCTTTTTAGCATGTTTTTGGTGTTTAACTGACTTTTTCTTCAAAGTTTTTCTGAAGTCTGTGTTGCTTCTTCTATTGTAGTCGAAATAGATGGCATAACCCACTAATGCAGTGGCAGCAATGGCAGTAAATGTAGCTACTTTCCCCATGATGTAGTGAAGAAAATGAAAAATTTTCAATGACCGCACTGGGATGTAGTGGTGGTAGAATGGTACTAGAATGGACCTACCTTGGTACCCTCGTCGCACTATGTGTTGGTACCATTGCCACCACATTCGCACCATTCTCCTTGTTTCGCGGTCTTACAGAACTACAAAAAATGGAGTTCGCACGATACTTTCCGCACGACAGCCCTCATTATTTTCAACATATCTGATTGGCACAAACACAGAACTCACTTAGCACATTAACAAGTCTACAATGAGTGAGCCAGTGGAACCCAAAGTGTTACCAGACTCAACCTTCAAGTTCCCTAGACCATTTGGGAACTTGTTCAACGCAAATAGCTTCCCTAAATGGGAACCTGTGGATACGGTAGGAGAAACCTCCAAAGTGTTTAAATTTTCATTCTATGGAACTGTAGGAGCTTACGCTTGGTTATATTTCTGGAAGAGAACCACATTCAAAGTTGGTCTTCCAGCCACCGTGGTCGGTTTTGCTACAGTTGCCACTGCTGCTAGAGGAATGGTTTGTAATTTAAGAGAGAAGAACGATGGATGGAATACATTTTGGGGAGTTGCAGCAGGGAATTTAGTGGTTTTAACCGCAGGATTCAAAAGTATGCCTGTTAAACACAAGATAATGACTGGGGTCACGGGAGCAGCCCTTACCGGATTATTAAACCAATGGTCATGGGCTCAAAGTATTAATTCTGCTGGTAAAGATGTTAGACATTATATGGCTAATGATAATGGAGAAGAGGTTCCTAAGCAAGGATTTTGGGATGTGATGAGAAGAAGACCGATTTCCCAAACGGTGGACGAGTTAGGAGTCGGAAGGGGAATTTTCAAGCCATAAGCCATAGCATAGATATAATATAAGAACACCAGAGTGATTGTAGACATAATTCTAGTGTATATCATTTCACACTTTGTGTAATACAAGATAATTCATTCTATTCCAGTCTTTTCATCTTCTAATACATTCAATACATTCTAACTAGTTCTACACTATTTACATTACACCATCTTATACGGATAATCCAAAGTCTTGTTTCTCTTCAATTTCCACAACTTCTTCTTCTTCTTCGTAACTACATGTTCTCCAAACACTTCATCACAATTCTTCCGTTTCCATGACTTTATAAAGCTTGGATCCCATAATTCACTGGCAATCCCCAAATCCTTACAGCATCTCATTAATGCATTACTTTTACATCCTTCTAACGCAGTAGTGATTTTTTCTTCTCCTCCAAAATAGTCCTGTTCTCCTCTAGCAACACTAACTAATCTCCCATGACACACAAGGGCGTATTCTCTACTAATTTGTTTTGGTGTGATATAGGTTTCAGTTCTAGGAGCTAATCCCCAGCCACCGGGCCCAAAAGCTCGGTGTAAGATTCTTCTATATTTAATCTCGGGCAAATATAATAATCCATCTGGTTTGATTTCAATGTCATCTATAGCAATGGGGGCCAATAAAATATCAGTAATCTCTTTAGAGAACGGTGCTCCTCCTAACCCATGAAACGAGTCACTCCAGTTGATTCCACCATCTACCTCTTGAGATGGAGTTCCTAAAATCGGGGAATCGTTAAACGATTTTGGTGTAGAAGCCGTAGCTCCTTGAACTTCAGATTGTATATCCGAAATGGATTTATCCTTTTTGGCGAGGTTTTCGAACAACGCATAAGATCTGGCAAAATGAATCAGAGGGGTGTGTTGAAATAACGAGGCTCTGATCCGAGTAGCTCGAGATACTGATTTAAACATAATTATATATCAAGATTAGGTGATATGAGCACAACTAAATATATGAAATATTAGATAAAAAGAGTCGCGTAACATTGGAGATGTTCAGGTGAGACAGCCAAAAGGACTATACTTTATAGATTACACGTATAAGGTGCTTTCTCCACGGCTAAGGTCTATACGAATTGTAATTCTGTATATGAGCCATAAGCCTTCCGTCCCTTCACTTCCATAGTGTTGAGCTTCATCATATAGAGTATTTAAGAGGGTCTTAATTAGAACCTGGCTCTATTTCGCAAATATCTCTTAATTGTGTTCTACATAGTTGTGTGTATAAATGGGCGCTTGATCGAAATACCCCCGTTAAAGTCGACTATAATCGACATCTTACTAATCCCCAGTATCTCAGTATCTAATATTATTTATGAATCACTAGCCAAAATCAAGTCTTTTCGTGATAGGGCACATTTTGATGCTACGTTGAGTACCTCTAGAATTTTATTGGAATCTTCCTGTTCAAACTTAACTCTGTGGTGTATTTTGTGAAATGGCATCTTTTAACGTAGCAAACGGTGAAGCTCTAAACTGTTGATTCTGTAAAATTTGATTGAACTTCTGATGCTCTTGTTTAAATATCACTTGTTGCCCTGACTTTTTCATGGCATTGGGCTGGTTCTGTGATTTAGGTTTGGCCTCTACAAATTGGGTCTTGTCTTCCTGTGATGTGGTTGTGTCGGGTAGACTTTCAAATAAATCATCCATCTTCGGTTTTAATGCTTCTCTAGCTTTTCTTTTTCTTCTTCGAAGTGCCGATTTTGATATAGTCAGCCCTGTGTT
This sequence comes from Yamadazyma spencermartinsiae, assembly GCA_030582355.1. Classification (NCBI taxonomy): domain Eukaryota; kingdom Fungi; phylum Ascomycota; class Pichiomycetes; order Serinales; family Debaryomycetaceae; genus Yamadazyma; species Yamadazyma spencermartinsiae. The sequence continues at coordinate 75,836 of JAKTXB010000026.1, read as the reverse complement.
AACTATACGGTCATTGAACGATTTAGCTCGACTTAACTGTTTTTCTTTCTTGGATATTGTCAGTAGCTTCAAAAATGGGTTCTGTTCATAATTCTTGTTCTCCTCTATTTTATTGATTATAGGACTTTTTGCTTTGGTCTTGTTGCTGGCTCTAGCTGATTTAGCTCTCAATGTACTTCTCTTGTTTAATGCCTAAATTTGTCAGTACTTATTTATATATAATGATTTGTGGTCATTTTCTACATACCATCTTGTAGTTATGAAAATTCTTAATAATTCTTAATAGTTGAGAAGAGCATCGCGAAAAGGGTTGCAAATTGTGCTGCAAAAACTGGAGATGTGACTATTGCAAAGTTGAAATGACTTTGTCCTAGTGGACGAGAGGAGTGCTTTGAGCAAATATGTTTATCTAGATAAGTATATAAAGAAACAAGACACGACTATGACGAATAAAGAGCTAAGAGTGTGATCATCAACTTCAACTCGAGTTGCCTTTCCGCTATAGGAGTGCTCAATTGGTGTATAGTCTTCTGGCACTTCCTCTGAAGGCCCAAGGACTGTGGATGTTGCATTATCACCCGGAGATTTTAGAGATGGAATAAAGCTTTTTAGATTAGGAATCAAGCCGAAGCTTGTGGCTCTTCGAAAGTCCCATTCAATAGTGTTTTCTGTCTTGTAACACCAAAATATCCACCCTTTGCTTGTCTCATCATAAGTAATCATTTGAGTTTGTAAATACTGTTTGGTATCTGATTTAGCCTTTTCGGTCCAAGTGTCATAATTCTCGTGGTTTTCACAGCTTCCTATTGACTCGCTTCCTTCAAGGGTTCCATCATACCGAGCACCTACTCCAACTCCATTAATGTACTTCGTACAGTCGGTTAGAGCGCCAGAAAACTCTCCCACTACTGATTCATGTGGCTCCTGTAACATTTGTTCTCCTAAGCTTTTAATATTATCCAAATGTTGCTCGATAGACAAACCAATTTGCTCATTGGTGAATATTTCATAGATGTGATGATCCAAAGTTATATTTTGAAATTGTTTCTCCACCATGAAATCTTTCCACTCGTCGATAGGAGTGAACCCATCATGAAAATACAAGTTTACCTCTTTTGCATTTCTGTTTTGTCGAATTTGGTATGCTTGGTTATAAAACTTCTTAATCTTATTCAACCCTGTAGTATAAGCAAATGGTTCATTGATCTCAATTGAATCTACTTGATCGATCTTTCCATATTTCTCAAAGACGTAGTTGATGACCTTATCGGTTAAACTAACAGTTTGGGCGGTATCTAACCAAAACGGATTATTTGTTCTCCTTCCCGAATTATCGAATCCGTTTTGAGAACCTGGCATTCCATGAATATCTACTTGCACTTTCAAATCATACTTTATACACCATTCTATGGCTTGATCTAAATACATTTCTTGTCCCTGCACAAATGGATCATTTGGTAACAATCCAAAAGCCCAATAACCAATAGGAATTCTTACAAGATTTAACCCGTAGTTCTTTATGTCTACTATGTCTCTTTCTCTAATATAAGTTTTCCAATGATTCTGTAAAGTTCTTGTGGCTGCATCTTTTCCAAGTATTTTACTAAAAGTGTATTCATCCACTGGCATCGAGCCTTTTGTTTTTTTAACATCTTCGAAAAGAGATGGAGTAATCCATGGCTCTAACACTAACCACCCTCCTAAACTAACTCCATATATTTTAGGAGACAAAGGTTTATCAGTAGTAGAATTCGAACCAACCTTGCTCACATGATAAGGAATCCTTTTAACAGGAATATTATCATATATCGCCCCAAATACCCCCAACCATAACCAAAAGAGCCATAAGGCTTGCATTGTTGTAATATTAGGTGATATTCCTCCTACAGTGCTATAAAACTTGTTTGTATCTTAATATCTCTTTTACAACGCAGGAAAAGTAGCAGGTATAAGTATATCTTGGTTCTAATTTCCTAAATTTCTCCTATCAGTACGAGGTTCTTTCTATCCTTCCATAAAACAACAACGGCTTTCCACAAATGGCTATTGTGTTCTGGTTGCAAAACAAATGGTTGCAAGCGCGACAATGTCGTGGTCGCGATGCCATCTCATCAATAAAAAATTCAACCTGAGATCTCTATATAGACCCTTATACTAATTCATACGCCAAGCTAGCAACATAGCTAGTCACCTTAAAACCTAACTCATTATTTGCGTTTGTGAGTCGTTTCATACTGGTTTTTCTCGTGGCCCATATTGCTGAAGAGGCGCGTGACAATTTTGCAATTACAGATGAGTTCCTTAAGAGATGAGCCGCAATATAGTGAGCCCCTAATGACAGATATAGCGGGTATAAATCACGAAAGTGTTCCTATAGAGTCCAAAGAAGCTGTTGGTGATGATGGGCTCTCAAAACCAGATAATTCAGGCATGGATGTTGTCGAGGACGGTGACGCTCTTGTTAATATGGATATGGCTGATGATAAGCAGATTTCAGCGGCCCTAAAAGAGGCGGAAACAGTCAAAGCAGACGAGCTTCCTCCCATTACTTCGGAGTCGGCTTTGGGGAATCCGAAGGATGCAGAAGATAAAGATAGCTCTAAAATCAGTGCTTATGCTAGGCTAGACTTTGAGAGCTACACGTTTTTCGTCCAGACTTTACAAGTAATATTAGGACGGAAGTCAAATGATGAAATTTTGAATGGAGCCCAGCATTCAGTGGATGTCCATTTGTCATCTAAAAAGGCCATTTCCAGGAGGCATGCTAAAATCTTTTACAACTTCGGAACACAACGATTTGAATTATCGATAATGGGCCGGAACGGGGCCTTTGTTGATGATTTGTTCATTGAAAAGGGCATGACTATACCGTTGGTGGACGGAACCAAAGTCCAAATAGGCGATATTCCATTCTCGTTTATACTACCATCATTGGAACCCAGTCAATTAAAAGATACTTCTGGAGCCAATAAACCATTCAATCCTAGTGATGCCATTAGTTTAAGATCGTCATTGTACTCCGGTTCAAATTCGGGGTCTCCCAACAAACGGAAGAAATCAGTGAACAGAAGGAACAGTAGAGCTATACCGAGAAAATTGTCGGAAGCTAAAAGAAAGTCCTTGGCTACTGCCACCAATGAAGAAATTAACACCATTCTTTCAGAATTGGGAGTGGCGTCTATTGAAGATATTGATGAACAAGACCCATCCTATGTAGATGCCCAGATCAAGGCGATTTTGGGAGATAGTCACAATACTAATGAATCTGCTATTGCGGACGATGATGACGATGAAGTTGAAGCTGGTACTTTAGCTGAGTTTAATGAAGGTGAAGAGGACGAATTGGATAAGTTGGTGAAACAGCATAATTTAGAACAAGGAGTAGAACTAGATGAGAAGATATTGGCTCGGGATTCTAAACAAATTGACATGGATATTCATGCCATCGACCAAGAGATTATTAACTTAACTCCATTGATTAATGCTCATAATCAAGATTTAATAAAGGAAAAGGAGGAGCGGAAACGTCAACTAGAAGAAGAAAAAAAGTCGAAACAAGAACTACAAAGAGCTAGAAGTATTCTTTTAAGTAATGCTATGGGATCCAATTATCCTTCGAACAATATTGGACAAAGGACTGGTCCATTAATGGGGAAACCTGCTACCCCTAGAATGGGAAAACCTGCGTCTATTCAGCCTCCAGCTTCGAGGCTTTACGGAAGAAATTCCCCCAATCACAATTATAATTCCCCAGGTGGGGCTCAGAAACCTAATTCAGGGAATTCTAGTCCAATCTACGATAGTAGATTGCAACAATCGTCTATTTCTGGGTTACCCACACATTTAGTATCCCAAGGTCCCGGAGATTATTCATTAAGAGTTACACAAGGCAACTTAGGACAGCAATATTCAGTTCCTCGTCCACCAGCTCCAGAGTTATTGGTACCAATTCATACCGTTAAACTGCAACCAATGGAAACAGCCGAAGTTTCTGCTGATAAGATTACGGTGTTACCTGATTATAGGCCGGCCCCTGTTCATCTTGTCAAAGTACTTGGTAGCATCCCAATGGTTCCTAAAATACCTAACCGCAAAAAGGAAAATGTCGCCAGCAAAAGACCTTCAAAAACTACTTACTCCATGAACGAGATCCCTGAACAGTATAGAGCGAAACCCTCCATGACAGTACCATTAATGATTATCAATGTGTTGAAGTTCAGAAACAATTCCCAGGGATTAACATTAAATGAAATTTATGAAGGTGTGAAGGAGGCCTACCCTTACTACAAGTATTGTCCTGAAGGCTGGCAGTCACAAGTGGTTCATTCCGTTAGACTCAATAAATTGTTCAAGGTCAAAGCTGCTGATAATGGTGTTGATGAAGATGACAATAAGGAGAACAAGGAAGAAAAGTGGATTATAGATGAAGCATTCATTGAAGAAAAAGAAAAGGCTCGCAAGAAACAACAAGAGATTGCTTCTCAAAGGGCCAAAGATGCAGCTATAAAAGCTGAAGAGTTGAAACAGAAACAAAGGCTCGAAATGCAACAGTCAATGTCTCACAACCTTGGTGGAAGAGACTTTATGTCACCTTATGGGTCGCCTAATTCCCAATCGGCGTTGTTGGCCCAAATGCACCAAAAGCAAACCAGTCCAGGATATTCTAATAGTGCCAGCCCTATTTCTGGATTGCAAGAAAACATGACTATTTCCACCAATAATGGTAAGCCCAAAACAATCGCCGAATTAGCTAGTGAAATCAGGAGAGACGGAGCTGGTTCCAAAACGCCCATGTACTTTAAGCCCCAAAATGGAGCCAATGCCAACATTTCCCCCTCCAACATCAAAGCTCAATTGGCAGCCAATAGATCTCAATACTCCCATTCTCCAGAATTGATCCCTGACCAATCTCCCGAGACTAGCACATCTCCAAGCGCCGGAAAACTTGAAGTTAACCCAGCAACTCCAGCTTCCACCTCCACTTCCAGACCCCAATCTCCGTCAATGAACCAGGATACGAAGAAATCGTTGGCGTATTTGCAAAAAGAATTGTTTAACCTTTATAAAGCTAGAAAATTGTCTTACAATACTGCCACCACCACCGAAATCATTACTAAAGCATTGGCTACCACTATAGCCCAAGTCAATGTGATTGGATCTAAAGCAGGAGTTAAAGATAATGCCTTGAGCTTCCTAGTGGAGAGAGCCCCTCAACAAGTCAGTAAGATTTTAGATATTGCCTTAACCAAGTCCATTAAAGAAAAACAAGGAATCTTAAGTTCTCGGTCTAACAGTAGAGGTGCCACTCCTGGTACTTCTCAAATCTCCAGTCCTAAGAGATCAAGTGCCGATACAAAAGAATCTACGCCTATAAGCAACATTGTCAAAGACGCCAATAGGAGATTTGGTAATTCAGAGTCTGTAAGCCCTGTAGTTGGAAGCAGTAATCCAGATTCTTTGGGGAAACCTCCAGTTGCAGCCATTCCTAAACCTCAGTCCTACAATAAACCTCCCGGGTTTACTAAACCACCACACTTGAAAGAGCCAAAGAGGTCAAATGAGGATGCTAGTAAAGAACAAGACTCCCCTAACAAGGCCCCAAGATCTAATGTATCATAGATGTATAGAAGTGTAGAATATAGAACCACAGTCTAAGTAACTATGAATCTGTAAAGATGTAGTGCTTTCGATAACCTGTAACCTTTGATGATAACCCGCACTTTGTCTAGTTGAGGTTGGATCCCGCGCGCTCAATCGGTGGCGATATCTAACAGTTAAATATATCAAGCACATATAACAAGCAAAGCACAAAGATGAACACCATCGCCAACCAATTCACCAATTCATCCAAGAATGGGGTGCTTTCTGAAATAAATCAGGCCAGGTCAGAGCATGCCGGCCACGACAACTTGGAGTTGGCCCCAACCATGCAATTGCCTCCAATATCGCAACCAACCGATTTCTTAAGAGCTCACACGGATGATTCCCAAAACCCTGACTGTAAAATAAAGATTGCACACGGGACCACCACTTTGGCCTTCAGATATAAAGACGGGATTGTCATTGCTGTGGATTCCAGAGCCTCTCAGGGGAATTGGACAGCTTCTCAAACCGTTCATAAAGTTATTAGAATTAACCCATTTTTGTTAGGAACCATGGCTGGTGGTGCTGCTGACTGTCAATACTGGGAGACCTGGTTGGGGACTCAATGTAGATTACATGAATTAAGAGAAAAAGAACGGATTTCTGTGGCCGCCGCCTCAAAGATCTTAAGTAATTTGGTATACAACTATAAAGGAATGGGATTATCTATGGGGACCATGGTATGTGGGTTCACCAAGAAAGAAGGACCTACTGTTTATTATGTTGATTCTGATGGAACTAGATTAAAAGGAGATGTATTTTGTGTGGGATCTGGGCAAACGTTTGCTTACGGGGTTTTAGATTCTGAATACAAATGGGATATGAAGGAAGAAGATGCGTTATATTTAGGAAAGAGAAGTATATTAGCTGCCACTCATAGAGATGCTTATTCAGGTGGGACTGTCAATTTATATCACATTAATGCTGAGGGGTGGACTTATCACGGTAATTATGACGTGGGTGATTTATTCTGGGAAGTGAAAGCTCAAGAAAAGTCATTTAATAACGTGGATGGTTAGATGAGGATATGATTAGTAGTTATATAGCGAATAATAGTAGCATACGGTAGTGAGAATAGCGTAGAGAAAGTGTAAACTGTTCGTTTGAATTGTGCAGTGTAGTCGTAGTTATAGTTATAGTTAGTGAGCTACTAGCTTACCCTGTGTCAGATCGCGTGATATGCCCTCGCAGTCACAACATACTGCGTTCGGTTGTCGCACTGAAATATCATATTTATCCCGTACCAACGCGAAGCTAATACCACACTCAAGCGGTACTAGCTAGCACCAGCGATGCGTCGTGTGAAACCAAATATACTTTTCAATTTGTTAGCGAAAAAAACTTTCTGAAAAATTTTACAACCAACAGAAGAAAAGAATAGGAACAAGATGGTATGTAATAAACTGAAAGATTAATGAAGTAAACCATTACTAACAATGTCTAGTCTGCTAAAACCCAAAATCCTATGCGTGAATTGCATATTGAAAAATTAGTTTTAAACATTTGTGTCGGGGAATCTGGTGATAGATTAACCAGAGCCTCTAAAGTGTTAGAACAATTATCTGGTCAAACTCCTGTGCAATCCAAAGCTAGATATACCGTCAGAACCTTTGGTATCAGAAGAAATGAAAAGATTTCCGTCCACGTTACCATCAGAGGACCAAAAGCTGAAGAAATCTTGGAAAGAGGATTAAAAGTCAAAGAATATCAATTAAAAGACAAAAACTTTTCTATCACCGGTAACTTTGGTTTCGGGGTTGACGAACATATTGATTTAGGTATCAAATATGACCCAGGTATTGGTATTTACGGTATGGACTTCTACGTTGTTATGGGAAGAGCCGGTGCCAGAATTACCAGAAGAAAGAGAGCTAGATCTGTTATTGGTAACAACCATCAAACCACCAAAGAAGATACTATCGAATGGTTCAAACAAAGATATGATGCCGATGTGTTATTCAAATAAATCAGGTAGTTAATAGTAATGTATATTACAATAAGTGTGTTCTGTAAGAGTGGATTGGGGGAAGCTTCAAAATATAGAGTCTACTGAAAAAAAGTTCTAATCTCTGTAGAATTGTCTGGGGCTGTCTCTAATGTTTCTGTAAAGTAGTTTTTGGTACACTCTGTAGTATTGAGACTAGGTAGTATTAAGAGCATTAGTTCTTATACTGAGTAACTACTCACAATACCACTATGTCACTACGCTATGTGAGACTACACTATGTGAGAGTACACTATTTGAGAGTACACTATTTGAGAGTACACTATTTGAGAGTACACTATTTGAGAGTACACTATTTGAGAGTACACTATTTGAGAATACACTATTTGAGAATACACTATTTGAGAATACACTATTTGAGAATACACTATTTGAGAATACTATGTATGAGAACCTGTGGTATTCAAGACAAGACGAGATATCAAGATAAGGAACGACAACAGATCAAATCACAATAACCCTAAACCATCTCTTGTCGTCTGAACGCTTTCTTCAAGCTCCTAGATGTCTCACATCTTGTCGTAGGTACATAGTTAGAAAGCAAGATGTATAGTGAATTAGACACATACCATCTTGGGTTGCGCACGCCTCTTCTCTCCGTACTAGCCATTCTACCCACTGGCTCAATAACACAATGCCCCAATGACCGAAGGTTCCATAACCAACATATCCGCTATTATCATAATCACTATATAAGCCTTACTGTTTCCCTTCCTTCGCCTTAGAAATAGATTTGAATCCCTGTCAATTCTGCGCTTGTTTATCATTGTGGCTCTCATTGAGATCTCGTAAATTTAGCAAGAAAAAAAGGATCGTTATCTTTTTTGCCGGTGTTCTTGAGGCTTATTGCAAGTTAACAGAGCTGTTGTATTGTGAAGAGTTTTGTGGGGTGATCAGATTGCTTTGATTTAACTGGCCGCTCACTGTTTGCTTACTGTTGCTCTGTATACTGCTTGTTTGTTAGGTATTTTACTGGCTCTATTCTGCTTCAATTTCAACTTATTTAAGATGGTTACAATTAATCACGAGGTGTTGGATCATTTGCCCTATACAGATATCCCCATTACTGGAGATGATAGAGATAATGTGGAACAGCTTATTCACAGAGAACTTAATAATTCTGCCACTAATGACCATCATCAACCTCCACAACATCCATTGGTAGATAGTTTAGTACCGCTACCTGATACTTCTAGTGTCAACACATTGTCTTTGAAAGAGATAGAGCGATACGAAGATGAACTAGAAGAAAATGAAGAACTTGAAGGGTCTATAATTCAAAATGGTATCGATACCAGTAGATATATAAATGGAACCACAAATTCTGGAGTATATGAGAGCTTGTATTACTCCCTTAATGAGGTATCGAATTTATCTGCTTTAGTACAGAACGGGGATTCTATATCAGCAGTCAACCAACAAAATTATCAAGACCTAAATAGAATCCGTGACGATATGAGTGAAAATGTGGAGAAGAAAAGAAAATTGGTTAATGATGTTAATGTATTAAGGAAAAAGAAACAATCGGAGTTCAAGCCGGTTAATGATTATCTAAATGAAAGATGGAAAGACGGAATAAAGTCATTAGTGGAATTGGGGATCCAATCCTCCAATGAGTCTTGATATAAATAAGTGGCCACATGTTTTGTGCTAATGCTCTGTTCTTAAGTGTGCTACGTTAATATCTGAAATGCCCCCTTGGCTTACGCTGATACTGCAAATGCTAATATTATTACTTGTATATTCCCTATTTGTTTGGTTTATGTACGTTACGACTTAATTTAGTAGCTTCTCTAACTTATTTGTCTGTTTCTTCTTATTAAACATCATATCACTCTTAGAACTACCCACATTCACTATTCGTGGGCATCCTTCTCGGTGTTTCTCTAATCGGACACATTCTAGACAGTAATATGATTCTGTTCCTTCATCTCCTATATTATGTCCACATAATATACACTTATCTTTCAAGTGACCTGATGAACATTCCTGACATATTCTAACCTTCTCGGTGGGCTTTACAAACGAATCACAAATTGGACATCTGCCGTCACACAGGGAGCAAACCATGCCTATTTTGGACCCAGTTTGTCTCATACACTGAACCAAGTCGTACTGATGACGAGACATCTTACTATATTGTATAAGAGTATAGAATGTGGTGTATAGAGTCTATACCTGGTAGATAATAGACTATAAAATAAAGAAGGAATATAAGGATATACAGATCTTTTCTGAATTATCTTACACTATAATATACTCTCCTAACTTATTAATGACAGTCCCTTTGCCTATCTTGCATATATTGCAACCTTTTATAAATTCTCAACCTGCAACAAAATATATCTAGATCCAATGCGCATCGCAATTGCAAACTGTCCCCTACGTAGATGCTATATTGTGCTTTATACTCAACGAAGTTTACCTATAATAATCTAAAACAATCTTCAGGGTACTATCCTGACTGCCTCCCATAAGGAATCCATAGAACCCGGTCAATTTTCTTTACACGGTTTGCTAGTCGTGGAAGACCCCTAATTCAGTCTAAATCGGTTTTATTAGCCATTTATTAGGTATAAAGTACAAGAATGAATTTTTTTAAAGAAGAAGAGTGTACAATCTGCTTAGATCCTATAACCAAGGCGTCGGTACTAGGAATCGTGGAACACTGTAACCACTATTACCATGATCACTGTATAGTCCAATGGTCTAATCACTCTAATTCCTGCCCCACATGTCGAGAATTGTTCTATAAGATCAATATCCACAACCACACAAAGTTGCTCAGAACCTTGAATGTTCGAGATAGGTTTTTAGCGAATGATGCTATTAATGAGATCCCTCGGGAGTTTGTAATTCCTGCTGATAGACCACCTGTGGCAGCAGGTTCAAGTCGGTTTAATGATGACTCTCAAAGATTTGGGGTTTGTTCTATATGTTCCAGCTCTGATTATAGAACTTCATTAACCCGGAATTTGTTTACCTGCCAGTCATGTGAATCCAAATTCCATCAACACTGCTTGGGAATCTCCAATATAAATGATATAGAATATGAAGATTCTACATGGTGCTGTCCTATTTGTGATTGTCAACAGGAATATATTTTGACTCCTGCTATGCTTCGAAGACGTCAATTACTAAGTACAAGACCTCGGGCCAATCACAGACCTATTACCAATAGAATTAGTCGGCCTCGACCTAGAGCTACTGGTTTAGCTTCTCATGTTAGTGATTTGGTCCATAATCAATTGATTACATCTGATAATCTTGGGCAAGGTTCTGGTAGCCGTCACTCTAGATCTAAGACGTCGTCAAATGGCTTGGTTATACATAACGAAAATGGAGAATTGGACGATGCCTTTCTTTATGAAAGTGATAATGAAGGGTCTGCTGACAGTGTGCATTCTCCAGTTCAAGAGTCCAGTGAGGTTTATTATTCTCCTCCGCCTATAATGAATGGAGGAGTAATTCTTCGAAAGGAACTCAAACAGTTGCAAAGTCTAAGTACAGAAGAGGTGAAATCTTGGGAGTTGTTTGACAAGGTGAAATTGGGAACCTCGGAGCCTAGTGAGGATGGAGCCTCTCACACAGAAGCTGCCACCAGACGAAGAAGAAAGAAAAGAACGGTAACGCCTCAGGAAGGTTCTAGTTCAAGCTTAGAAAAATACAACACCAACACTCCCACAAGAATATCGAGCCTAATGAATCAAATTAGGAAACCATCAGGTACTAATTCTGTTTCTAATAGATCAGATACAAACATGGAGTCTTCTTCTAATTATTCTATCTCCCCGGCTGGTGGTAGTCCGTCGTCTTCTACTTCTAATTATAGTCCAGTTACTTCAGCTGACGGCGAAGACTCCCTAAATGATCCAAAGGTTCCTCCTTTAAATATAAACCAATCTCGGAAGTTGACATTTGAACTAACGTTCGATCAAAAATCTCAGATCCAAAAATTTATCAGAGATAACTTGAGGCCGTTGTATGGAAAGAACAAACAGAAACTTGATGAAACTCAAAACATAGTCATAAAAAATGAACAAGATTACATTAATATTAACAAGTCGGCCTCCAGAAAGATATACTCCAAAATTGTATCATTGGTGAATAATAGTGACAATACTGAGAAGGTTGTGAATGAATATTTTCAAGAAGGAAACGATACTTTGAAACAATTGGTGGAGACTTATATTCAAAATGAGATCAAGGAATATACTATGTGAATTATACTTATATAGAAATGTATATTACTATTTAGTTTGGTGTTATCTACGACGTGGACCTTTTGGTTTATTGAATTTCAATCCGGCTTTGTTAGACGTTTGTTCAGTCCCGGACCCTTCTGGCTTTAGTTCATTGATCTCTAACTCATCAATGTCTCCGATATCTAATACTTTATCTAATTGTAAGCTCTTTCCAGTGAACAATGATTTCAAATGGTTAATTAAGCCTTGCTTATTAGAAGCGTAAATCATCCGATCCTTAACTTTGGATCCCGAAGGACAAGTATAAATCAACGCATACTTCGAAGGTAAATAGTTATAGATAGCAAATTTTGGAGTTGGCTGATCAGTTTTGACTGTTCCCAAAGTCAGAATCAATGAATTTACTTCAATATTGTCAAAAGTAGACATTAACTTGAACATTTCCTTCGGCAAATCAATATTAAATAAAATCAATTTGTTATCGTTGTTCAAGGTCTCGAACGTATGTTCTAGCTCGGGGTCAATTTTAAATAGCAATTGAGTACTGGAATTATCCATCGAGGTTAATTTCCGGCTATATGAGCTATTCTCTACCGCAGAATAATCCAGTAAAGTATTGATCTGTTTCATATATTTCTCTTCTTCAGTTAAAGGTCCACTTTCCAGGTTCAGCTTATCTGGCCTACACAGATTGAAATGATCTAAGGTCAATTCATCTACGTCACTCCAAGAGAACAAGTAATCTTTCTTGATTTTATGGCCCCCCAATTGTTGCAATAATGTGTTTTTAGTGGAAGCATAAAGCATTTTATCTCTAATATGAGCCACATCTGGAATAAAACTTATAAAAGCATGCTCATTTTCTCCAATGGAAATGATAATATACACCGGCTGGGGATAGATTTGGGATATATATTCTTGTAAGGTGCTAAAGCTCACTCCTAAGTCTGCCCCGTTCTTCACCGAAGGGAATTGAGAATCAGGAATTAATTGTGTACTATCTTCGGACACTTTAATGACAAGTACGGAACCTTGGCTTGGGGTTCCAATGGATTGGAATGCGGTTAAAAGTTCAGGCGAAGCAGTAATTCCCGATTGTGTCGACATGTTCTTTATTTGTACTTCGTATTTTCAATGTGTTCTTTTCCTGTAGCGCTCCACCAAAATGCGAATTCTGATAAGCCACAACAGTGGAGTTACAATAAGAGACCTTAGCTTAGTTTACTAAAGTTAATAGTACAAGTCGAGGTTATTGTTGATCTTCGACTGACTTGAGGAATGGGCTAGCACTTAACTTGCCGTTTGAAATTCCGGCTTTATCTGGAGCCAAGTGTCTGATGTTATGGGTTTATTCTCTTATGGGTCTCTAACATTTGCACCCATCGCGAAACCATCTCAAATCTTTTAGTTAGCCATGTTTGCAAAGTATTCTTCTATTATGAAGCACATAGAGTCCACAAAATATTTAAGGAGTGTGAACTCGGCATATATACGGAACCTAAGTTCAACCGCTATACAATACAACTTGTTTGGCGGAAGATTGAGCAAGGCCCCTAAGCTTGAAGCCCCGTCAGGAAAATCGGAAACAACGTCTAATCCTGCTGATTTATTTAAAAGGAATGATATCTTAATGTTTTCTTCCAAACCGGTAAATTATATAGAGTCCGTCAAAAAGAACGGGTTTCATTTAGCTAACCAGCTATTTATAGAGTCGCCTAATCAGCATGGTGACATAATCGGAGCTCTAATGCTTGAGACTGAGTGCTTCGAGATCAATTTAAGCAACGATGGGTTTACTGTTATTAATAATATCATAGTTGATTTTGGCGATGACATATTCAAGTTATTGGAAAAGGTGGATCCTAAACCTGAGATTTTGGTAGTAGGTTTAGGGAAGAAAACAAGGATGTTGTCTGAGAAGAGCCGTAAACGATTCTTTGAATTGGGTATACTGTTGGAAATGGGTGATTCTTTGCACTCTGCCAGAATATTTGATTTATTGGCTACTGAAAGACCAAACACCATAGGAGCGTTGTTGTTACCTCCTAATGTATAAACCACTTGTAATTAATGACTTATATTAAACGCATTTATATGTAAATTCCTATATAATCCGTTTCTAAATACATAAATAAATATTAAACCGTTGGGGAAAGAGCAAAGTAGAAAAGAAATCAATTGAGGGAGGTGAATGTCATTATTCATTATCAGTACCGTGCATCTGGTTGCCGTTCATTATCACTGGCATCATCACATGTTGGCCATTAATGTTTCTTGGAGATGTGATGTCTTTACGATCATTATAATTACTATAATTGAATGCAGAAAGGGATATGTTGGCTACATCACTATCGTCATGACCCTCGTTATGTGGATGTGTTTGTGAACCGGTATGATCATTTGGACTATAGATATGTTGATGATTGGGTGTACTCATCATCATCATTACTTGGTTGTGATTAGAATTTGGGTGATGCGATTGCATATTTCCATGAGAAACAAAGTGGGACTGTAATGGATTGGTTATCGATTGGGTTTTTGGTGGTGGCATGTCTCCAGGTTTGGCCACATTCCCGGTGTATTGTTGAGACATGAGAACCTGATTCAACAACTGTTGAGATTGAGGTGATGGTTTTTCGAATATCTTGTCCAAGAAGAATTTTCCATTAGGAGTCGACGACAACGCTCCGAATTCAAAAGACGTATGGTCAGTTGCCGCCGATAGGTTCAAATTGCTCGTATTCATTGAATTATTATTGCCTGACATAATACTGGAATCTTTATTGGTGGACAAATTTGTGTCATGAGCGTCTGGTTCTATTTTACCTTGATTACTCGGAGCTTGACGCTGATCAGGTACCTTCATGTTATCACCATGAGCTTGAGTTTGTACCGTCACTTCCTTTTTATTCTTTTTTTTATTGACAGCTGGCTTTCTTCCCTTCCTACCTCTTTTGGCTCCCGATCCATCAGCCAATACAATTTGAAATTTGTTCATTCCTGCTTGCATTTGCGCTTTATTGGCGGCCCTGAATCTGACTTTTTCATCCTGACTATACATTGGAGGTTGAGCCTTGTTGCTTATGAAATTGTTGGCAATATCGTTTTTATTGCTATCATTTCGGCTGTGTTTCATAGTATTGGTGTTAGCATTCCCTAAAGGTTTGATATTTCTAGAATAGTTAGCAGCCTTCTTGTTACCACCTTTGTTTGCTCTTGAAGACTCCGAAAAGGTACCCATTGCAGGGGTCAAAATATTCTGAGTAGTTGGGGGTTCGGCATTTGAATATATAGAGAATTTCCCAGGCGGGTTCAGTGGCATGGCATTTTTTGATTTATTGGTATTGGGGTTTGGTGTAGGGCTGTTAGGAACAACCTTCGTATGTTGACTATTAGTTGGTTTGGAAGTGCTGGATAAGATAACAGTAGAAGGCGAAGAATTCTCGATTGGTTTAGCAGGAGTCATGAATCCAGAAGGTTGGGTTTTGGTTGGGGTCTTGCTATCAATGGAGAATTTTGAGCTGTTATTGACCTTTGAAGGTGTTTGCAAGTTTACAATAGTACCTTTTTGAGATTTATCTTTCATTAAGGTTTTAGAAGTTTTGGACCTTTTAGATTTTTTGGATACGTCAGTCTCTTCCTCCGTGTTCTCTTTATCTGAATCATCTTCAATATCTTCTTCATCCGTTAGATCATTGGCTTTAGTAGAGATAGACAAAGAACTTCTGTTAGGAGTATCTGAGCAACTTTCTAACTCATGAATAGATCTCTTCTTAGCACTCCTTGGACCTTGGAAAATGGATGGCTTCATAACTTTCTTATCACTACCAATCTTAAATTTGGATGGCGTAATAGTATCTAAATCTTTCATGGGGGTAGCTCTAATTGGAGATTCCATGAAGAAATCGGTTAAATGCAATGACCTATCATGGAATGGGGTGAATGATGTCAAATTATTGTTATTGTTATTGGTATTGGAGTTGGAATTTAACAAGTTGATATTTTGATTCAAAAAGGGTGTAAGATTTAACCCGTTAGAATAATCAATATCGTTTTGTGGTAATATAGAAGTCCCAGAAGGAATATTATTATTAGAATTAGCCAAAATGTTATTGATAAATTTAGAACTGGGAGTAGAATTGAAGTTTAATAATTGTTCATTATTGATGGTTTTGGATACTAATGGAGTCCATCCAGTAAAATTAGAAGGAGTCATTTGATTGGCTATTCTGCTACCACTATTAGAATGCTTCTTTTGATCTTTCAAGGTTGGCGATTCAGAATAAAGTATGGGATCGATATTCTCATTGCCAGCCTCGCCAGAAGCCTGAGATCCTTGTTGTGGATGAGGTAGCTGTTTATTGTCCTGGGCAGGAGATGAATGTAAATAATTGGACATAAGGAAAGATGGAAGGAACGATTGAGCAGAAAAAGGTTAAGGGGTAAGCGAAGGAATAATGCACTGGGTTCCTTCCTGGTGGAAACAATCGATCACAGAAAGAAGATTTAAAATCAAAAGTAAAAAGATTGAGAAATGATTGTTATGATATATGACTTTCTCGATGATTTGTTTACGTTTTTTCGCACCGCATTGGTGGGAGGGGAGTGGCCGCGAGTGGGCCTAACCCTAGGCCCGTCCGCGGTAGGCGCAGTACGAGGTCGGTTGGAAAGCTGTGCGCAACAGCGACAGTTCAGGGACTGAAGAACCCGAGAAGTGTCTTGATCAATATATAAATAAACACACGCTAAAAAACCTTAAAGATAATAGGTGACATAACCGAACAATAAGCATGAGGTTCGCTGGAGCGACTAATTAGTCAATGGAATTGCTTGAAAGGGCGTGGATAGTGGAGAAGCAATCAGTGATTTCATATTAGGATACTACTAGTTAGGTTCCTGGTTCAGCGATTGCATGTCATGTTACTAGATAATACAAAGCAGCACATGTCATTAACACACTCTTGAGCCTTGGTATTCGTGGCTGTCCTACTCTTTTGTCTCACTTATCTTTGATTCATACTTCCTTGTCTTATCCTTGATTTCATCAACCTCCTGACCTTGCCTGCTCTCCCCATGTCTTCTTTTTGCTGAATTAACTCCTTTATCGACTCTCACGCCTCTGCCTTAGCAAAGTTGTCCCAATCAAGACCATTTTACGACAAAATAAACTATAAAGTTAGAGGCGGTCGGTGGTGCATTACTGTATTAACTCATTTCAAAAATCTACACTTCCTTACTTTAGCTGTATATTTTTTTGTATTATAATTTTACAGATAAGTAATAAAACAAATTTTAATAATGAACTAAACAATTTTCAAAAAAGGTTACAACAAACAAAAAGATTAATATAGCTCTTCAGAAGCTAAAGTTTATAGAGATCAACCTAAGAAGCAAATTCCTTTTCAGCTACCTTCATGTTCTCAGTATCTTCAACCAATTCGTCGGTTTCGTCATATTCTTCCCCGGCAGCTAAAGACAAAGTAGGTCTAACCACAGCAGAATCAAAAGTCCAAGAAGCTAAAGCATTTTCAGCATCAATAATGATTTGTTTAGAGGCTTCATAACCGTCATAAGCTGGTCTAGTTTCCCCAGGAGTTACAGGACTTTCATCTAACAATTCTAATAAAGCTTTACCGTACCCAGCGATTAAGGCAATCTTTTCAGCGTGTTCTCTAATAGAATCAAATTGATAATTGAAAGCAGTCTTCAATTTTTCTCTAGTAATGTTAGATAATTGGGCTTCGGCAACTAAAGATTCAGCTTCAGCTCTAACCAATTCTTGTTCCAAAACATTGATTTTTGGGGATTGAGGATCCTTATATTTCAAGTAAGCAATTTGGTCAGTAATCTTTTGTTTTCTGTCCCTGGATGGTTGAACAGACCCTTCGATATCTCTGATAGATTTCAAAGTAATTCTGTATTGGTCGTATCTATCAATGAATTGGTCCTCTAATTCACCAACTTCATAAATTAATACACCTAATTTATCGGTGATATCACTAATGTCATCGTCGTTAACTTCCCCCCAAACGGATAATTGCTTAGCAACTTCCTTTCTTTCACTAGCAGTAATTTCAATAGATCTCATCAAGTTCTTTTCCATCTTGATTAATTGAGCCAATTTTCTACTCAATTCTGGCCCAAAAGACCCAGCAGTAGATTTTCTAAAGCTGTGGGAAATTGACCCTTTACCGAAGAATTTGGACTTGGTAGAAGATGGTGGTGGTGGTGGGCTCTGTAATTGAGCAGCAGTTGGAGCTCTTTGAGATCTTAATGAGTAAGTTCTGTGCATCGTCAAGGTTTCTAGTAATTCCTTAGATGTATCAAGTCAATTGATAAAAAGAAAAAGTATGTGGTGCCAGAAAAAAATCCATAAAATTTCACCAGGGAGAGTTTTCCCGTTCAGTTTCGGTGCGGAAAAAGGAATCGTCGAGATAATGAAACAGGGAGAAACTATAACTATTGATAGTGGAAAGGTTATATATATCTACGGTTTGACGTATTTATATGGCCCTATTGACCTCTATATATTTGTAGGTATATAAATATCTATATGCCAGCTTGAGGGTCCAAATTTTCACCAACTCATTCAATTAGCCCTGTAATGACCTAGTTAACCATGAGGCTATTAACCCCTATAAAATTAGGTGTGCCTGGACGTAACCTGTAAATTTCCCTGCCTCAGGCGATGTGCCATAGTTTGTGGAGGGCTCCAAATCTCGCTCGAGTCCCCGGCTCAGCCGTGGCGGATGGCGCGGTCTCTGGGCCCATTGGTCCCTGCCGCCTCCCCCCTCCTTTGGCCAACTATGGGTTCGTGCGATAAGAATTGCTATGGTTATCTCCTGTATTACCAGAAGCAACACTAACCTGCAAAACACTCTTGCCTCGGGCTCCTCGCCCACAAAAGTAATATGCAAAACAATAGCTTGCGTTTACATTTCAACTTAATTGGGCATTTCGTCTAAACCACCTGAATAATATAATTGTTCTGTAATGACTATTGGTTTACGGTGTACTGAAATGCTGCCTAGATGAAATTATGATTATTGCTAGTGGCCGTTGTTATGCGCACGACAACTGGGATTTGTCATTTTTTCATCGGTAGGTGCAAGCGACGAAGATTTTTGACCTTCCGCTTACTACTTCCCTTACATTTAAAGCTCTCGCGAGTCCAAGTCCGAATTATACGGCTTAAGTATGGGACTCACGTGAGAATCGTTAACGGTTATATTTTCTTTTTTTTGATATAAAAATTTTCAGATATCCGGTAATCAAAACCCAACACCAGAATATTTTGTATTAGTTATGTTCCACAAATATGATTTGCTCTTGAAGAAGTATCCTTACCGGACCAATATGTTAACCAGTGGGCTTTTATTTGGTACTGGGGACTGTTTGGCTCAATTTTTGTTCCCTCACGAAGATGAAGATGGTAACAAAACAAAATATGATTATTACAGAACTTTAAGAACGGTGTCTTATGGTTCCTTCTTTTTTGCCCCTATTGCTGTTAAATGGTATTCCAAAACTTTACCGTTTTTAAAAAACCCTTTCATATCCCTTAAAAACAGATCCATTTGGTCTAGTAAGAAAATCACCATTTATGATAACACCTTCAGGGTGGCTATTGACCAATTAATTTTCCCAGGACTTATCTGGATTCCTATGTATAATGTCGTCATGACCACTTTGGCCATGAATGAAAAACCCTTGGAGTTGGCTAGAGAGAAATTGGAAAAGAATTGGTGGAATATCTTAAAAACCAGTTGGTCTGTATGGCCCTTATTCCAAATAATTAGTTTTACATTTATTCCCATTCATTTGAGGATTGTATGTTCAAATATTTGTTCTGTGGGATGGAACTGTTTCTTGAGTTTTGTCCATAATTCCAAGAGTCATTTTGATTCCAAATTCTTGGAAGAGATTCATGAATTGGACGAAACCACCGTTAACTATTAATCCTCCTTTATCATATTTGCATTTATTAGGCGTTCGTGTTGTTATTCCAGTGTATATTAGTTATATCATAGATCTATAGACGGTTTCAATAGGCATTGTAATTTTAGCATCTATCTCAACCATTTTTTTTGCGCAATCTTTAACTCATCGATTAGATAAGTTTACAGTGGCATTCGATAGATTCACACCAGCATAACCATACCCATGTCAATTTATACCAGATACAACCAGCTAATCTTAAGAAGACCCTTGATCACAAATATGTTGACCACAGGGTTTTTATTTGGAACTGGAGATTTCATGGCTCAGAAATTTTTCAGCGATAAGCAAAAGTTGCCTAAATATGACTATTTAAGAACTATAAAAGCTATAGGGTACGGAGGGGTGATCTTTGCACCCTTGGGGGATAAATGGTACAAATTGCTTAATAAAATCAAGTTTCCTCTTTCTAAATCCTCCAGAACCACCATGAGTTCCAAGAAACTATTAGCCCTTGATACTAGCTTAAGAGTAGGAGCTGATCAATTGATCTTTGCTCCGTTTATAGGTATCCCTATGTATTATACGGTAATGACATTTTGGGAACTAAAACCGGATCCTGTCGCTAATATTAAGAGAAAATTACAAGATAATCTCTGGGACACTTTAACTACCAATTGGTTGGTATGGCCAGCATTTCAAGTTCTAAACTTTGGTTTAATTCCTGTCCAGTTCCGATTATTGGCGGTTAATGTTATTAGCATTGGCTGGAACTGTTATCTTAGTTATGTTTTAAATGATAAAAAAGACCATCTCCTCGACGTTAAAGAAGAAGAAATCATGATATAGAAGAATCTTATATAGAGAACAAGCTATATAATAAAGATATCCACATTAACCATATTTAAGTCCATGATTGGCACATCTAAACTTTCCATGCCTTACATCCGTGTTTCAAACTCTATAATCCGCCTGTATCTACCTCTGGAGCCAGAACTCTATAGTTTGAATTATCAAACTAGGCGGTATCAGTCGTGTGAAGTTACGGTGCGTGTCATTATCAATCATTCACTTTTGAGAATTTCTCGTTGAATTTCAACAACAACTAAATATTGGCGCTTTATATAGGCATTTACCTTGCAATCCTTCTGTTTTAATCTAGGGTTTATAACCAGTACCCTATCAATTGAAATACTATCAAGTTACCATCCAGCCTTCCTGTTTTGTGCTGACTTCTTCCAGTGATTTTTTGTTCCTCAACCCCTCCTTCTCCCGTCCTCGTTTTAGAAATACTTATTAGATCGTTCATTTAAGAGGTTCGTATAGCTACACCTTTCAATATGATGAAAGGCTTCAAAAATAGACTTTCTAGAAGCTCCAAATCTTCAGGGAAGAAAACTGAAAAAAAGGACAAAGATCCTAAAGAAACAAAAAAATCAGGGTTGTCATTGAGTTCCAAAAGCTCTAATTCTTCTATGAACAATAAATCCAATTCTCCAAGTCCTTCGAGAACCAATAGCAATTCTTCCCTTAAGTCTAATAACAGTAATTCTTCTGGTTCTAATCAAGATCTGCCAACGGTTCAACTGCCTAAACAAGCCTCCACTCCTACTATGCCCCTGCCAAATAATTCTCCTAGTATTGTGGTAAATAATAATGATGTAGAAATGGACCTAAATAATCATTCCCAGCTGAATCAAGGTCATCAAGCAGATCCTCAGTTTGTTACTAGTAATTCCAGCAAGTTGAATCAAGAAATGGGAAGTACTATGGCCCATTCTCCTAATATCTCCATGCCTTCTGATTCTTCTCCTTTAGATTCCTTCAAAACTGGAGTTCATATTGCCAGTCATTCTCAACAAGGACATCCTCATAATTATAATTTGAGTCCAAATATCTCGTCCCCAAATAGAGACAATTTTGATATCGATTTGATCGTTACTCCAAAGAGACATTCTTCTTCTCGGTTTGAACCTTCTAGTTCTGATAGACACCATGAAATTGTGAAATTACCTAACTTTGATGAAGTCTTACCAGAAGAGCAGATTCCGTTATTCATTTCCAAAATTGATCAATGTAATATATTATTTGATTTCAGCGATCCTACTTATGATATTAGAGGTAAAGAAATCAAACGGGTAACGTTGCAGGAATTGATTCAATTTATTCTGTCTAATAGATTCACTTATACCGATGAGATGTATAAACATGTAATTACAATGTTCAAGAAGAATTTATTTCGGCCCATCCCACCACCAGTTAATCCTATAGGTGATATTTATGATCCTGATGAAGATGAACCAGTAAGCGAATTAAGTTGGCCCCATATGCAAGCAATTTATGAATTTTTCTTACGATTTATAGAGAGTCCTGATTTTGCTCATCAAATTGCTAAACACTATATTGATCATGAATTCATTATACGGATTTTGGAATTATTTGATAGTGAAGATCCTAGAGAAAGAGATTGTTTGAAGACCACGTTACATAGAATCTATGGGAAGTTTTTAAGTTTAAGAAGTTTCATAAGGAAATCAATCTCCAATGTGTTTATACAATTTGTTTATGAAACAGAAAGATTTAATGGAATTGCTGAATTATTAGAAATTTTAGGTTCAATTATTAATGGTTTTGCTTTGCCATTAAAAGAAGAACATAAAATTTTCTTGGTTAGAATTTTAATGCCATTACACAAAGTCAAGAGTTTATCGTTGTATCATCCGCAATTGGCTTACTGTATAGTCCAATTTTTGGAGAAAGATCCTTCATTAACTGAAGATGTTATAATGGGATTGTTAAGATATTGGCCCAAGGTTAATTCTCAAAAGGAAGTGATGTTTTTAAATGAAGTTGAAGATATCTTCGAAGTAATGGAGCCGAATGAATTCCTCAAGATTCAAATTCCTTTATTTGCTCAACTTTCCAAGTGTATTGCGTCCCCACATTTCCAGGTTAGTGAAAAGGTATTGATGTATTGGTCCAACGAATACTTTTTAACATTGATAACGGAAAACGCTGAAGTAATATTGCCAATTATTTTCGCTTCATTATATGAATTAACCAATTCTACGCAACCAAGCATTACAAATGGAGTTATGAAACAAAGGTTATTAGATAATCCTGATTCCGTGACTGATGCCAATGGCAATCTAATCGACCCCGGTTTAGCACAACAATCACATCAAGGACATTCACCTAGCTCCCCAATGGCAGGTAATCCTGACTCTATGAATGATGGAATGCATCATATGAATGATATGGCTGATGAAGAGTATTATGATTCTTTCACTAATCCTCAACATGATATGGATTACGCCAATGGATTACCTCCACATAATTCTGCCACCACCAATTGGAATAGAAGTATTCATCTGTTAGCATTCGGGGCTCTAAAGGTATTCATGGATCACAACTTAATATTGTATGACCATTGTACCATGTTATATCATCAATCCTTGGAAGAACAACGGGTTAGAGAGGCAGCTAGAAAAGACGGTTGGAAGAAGATTGAGAGTTATGTAAGCCAAATCAAAGCTCAACAACAGCCTTCGGTAGCAGGAAATAAGAACAATAAAAACGGTAAAAAAGTTGCTGGTCAATAAAAGATGGTTTTGGCTATCATGCTATTATTAACTATTTGGGCTATCATGGTAAATATAAACCCCTTCTGACATCATAAATATACATCATCAGTAAAATTTTTCTCCACTCTCAGTGAAATTTTCCTGAAAACATATTTATTTTTTTTTTGGTATTCATTTTGTATGTATTTATTAATAGATGATGATCCTTGCTAGCCATTGGATTTCCGGTGGTCTTGAATTCTTATGAAGACTAAAACAAGAACCGCTACACTGATATTAATGTATGTACTAACAAAGCAATCAATCGATCACTTCAAACAGGGTTTAAGCCTACCAGCTATTAAACTAAAGATAATTTAACTACAGATAACAATGATAAAGAAAAAGAGCCGCCACTACATACAGTTAGTTAGTAAAAGTAAACTCCGGTGGAGCATAGTTAGCACTCAGGTTTATCTGAGAGGTGAAAAACTTCAGCCACCGCTGATAAAATCAGTGTAGACGGAACCTCCTACGGAGATGTTTTCTTATGCTTGTAATTCTCTCCCATCAAAACCAAAAGCTACAAGAATTCTACATATGCGTTCTATAAACTCTGGGGGCTCCATAATTGCAATATGGGTCCCATAATGGCCATATGGTCTACGTAGTTCGTAGTTATTCATAGTACGTTGACTCTTTTGACAGTTTTATTATGTGCTCATCGGAGTCAGAAAAAATAAAAAAAAAAAAGGAAATCATCGCGACTATAAATACACCAGTAATTCCATCACATAAAAATTTTCTTTTCCTTTTTTTGGCAACGGTTGCCCCAATTTAATAATATAGTATTATTGACTTGATACATCGTAAAACTTGTAACACACGCTTATCCTCCTCATTTTTCTTTTTTAAATAACCATGACTTTGTTAGACGCTAGTAAAGCAACTGAATATTTAAAGGATTACAAATCCAAAGATGGATTAGATATCAAGACTTTAATTGATTCTTCCAACTTTGGTGGATTAACTTACAATGATTTTTTGATCTTGCCTAACTTAATCAGCTTCCCTGCTTCTGCTGTTAATTTGGAAACAAGATTAACCAAGAAGATTACTTTAAAATCCCCATTTTTGTCTGCTCCTATGGATACTGTTACTGAAGAGAATATGGCTATTCATATGTCTTTATTGGGGGGTATTGGTATTATTCATCATAACTGTACCGCTGAAGAACAAGCGGAAATGGTTAAAAAAGTCAAAAAATTCGAAAATGGATTTATCAATGATCCTATAGTCATTGATCCTTCTATCACTGTTGCTCAAGTGAAAAATTTCAAAACTCTTTTAGGGTTTACTTCTTTCCCTGTTACTGGTATGTATTCCTTGTTATTTCGATTTGTTGTTTAGTCTGATCAAGTTTTAAATTCCCCTTTCCTGATGACTAATCTCAATTATTATTAACTTTCGTTCTACCGATTGACATCAAACGATGTTGTGGACAAATTGATTCACTGATTCTCATTTTGGTCAGACCAAAAGCAACAATCTCTTTCTAGTTCTTCCTGTTTTTGATATACTAACATGTATTTAGATAATGGTAAAGTCGGAGGTAAATTATTAGGTATGATCACCTCAAGAGATGTTCAATTCCATGAAAATGACAACTCTAAAGTTGAAGACGTTATGACCAAAGCTGAAGATTTAGTCACTGGTAAAAAGGGTATTACTTTAGACGAAGGTAATGCTATCTTGAGAAAGTCTAAGAAAGGGAAATTACCAATCATTGATGACGCTGGTAATTTGATTTCTTTGATTTCTTTGACCGATTTGCAAAAAAATCAAAGTTATCCATTAGCTTCTAAATCTTTCCACTCTAAACAATTATTATGTGGGGCTTCCATTGGTACTATGGAAGAAGATAAAGAAAGATTGAAAAAATTAATGGATGCTGGTTTAGATGTTGCTGTTATTGACTCATCTAATGGATCTTCAGTTTTCCAAATTAATATGCTCAAATACATCAAATCCACTTACCCAGATTTACAAGTCGTTGCCGGTAATGTTGTCACCAGAGAACAAGCAGCTTTATTAATTGAGGCTGGTGCCGATGCTTTAAAGATTGGTATGGGATCAGGTTCCATTTGTATTACTCAAGAGGTTATGGCTTGTGGTAGACCTCAAGGTACTGCTGTTTATGGAGTTAGTGAATTTGCTAATAAGTTTGGTGTTCCAACCATTGCTGATGGTGGTATTGGTAATATTGGTCATGTTACTAAAGCTTTAGCTTTAGGTGCTTCCTGTGTTATGATGGGAGGATTATTGGCTGGTACTTCCGAAACCCCAGGAGATTACTTTTACAGAGATGGTAAAAGATTGAAGACTTATCGTGGTATGGGATCAATTGCTGCTATGCAACAAACTAAGACTGACGCTAATGCTTCTACTTCTCGTTATTTCTCTGAAGCTGATAAAGTTTTAGTGGCTCAAGGGGTTTCTGGTTCTGTTATTGATAAAGGTTCCATCGTCAAATTCATTCCGTATTTATACAACGGATTACAACACTCCTTGCAAGATATTGGTGTCCAATCTATTGATGAATTAAGAGCCAATGTAGCCAATGGAGAGGTTAGATTTGAATTTAGAACCGCTTCTGCTCAATTGGAAGGTGGTGTTCACAGTTTACACTCTTACGAAAAAACTTTACACAATTAAAGCTGTTAATATCGTTTTTGAATGTTTGTGTTTTGTCAGTTTAAAATATAGTATTCCTGTGTATTTATACATTTATATCTATATATATATAGGCATCATTAACTGTATTTATAATGTAAAATAGTTTTATGCGCACTGATAAGTTGTAGGCGGAAATCTTGAAATTATTGCCAGACGAGCCATGAGCCAACAACAAAACGCATTCACCAACTTGGATCAAGACGTACAACAATCTCGACATGATAAGTATAAAAAGGGAGAGTCTGAAATCAAGCAATGGATTTTTGAAGTATTAAGAATTGGGCAAACTGAGTACCAAGAGTATGATCGTCATAATCAAGATTTATTAGATATATTAAAAGATGGAATGATATTGTGTAAGCTAGGAGGCTTGGTTGATATCCCTAACAATCCTTCCCGCAAATGTAAGAATTCCAAGATGCCATTTGTACAAATGGAAAATATTTCTTTTTTTTTAAAGACTTGTGAAATGATTGGAGTTCCTCATGATGAAATCTTTCAAACTGTTGATCTATATGATCGCAAAGATCCATATCAAATAATTATCACTCTTATTTCGTTTTCTAGGTTTGCAAATCAGATTGACTCCAAGATTCCTATAATAGGACCTAAGGTCGCTAAAATTAAGCCTAATATTCCTAATAAGCCTCTTAGATTAAGGTCTTAACGCATATATGCAGAGTTTTCTAATACATAGAACTGTAGTTGTTATAAATATATTATGAGTATAACATTTAGTACTGTAACAATAGTCTGTATGTAATTGTTAAAGATTTCATAGAATACCGCCAGTATCTTCGTGTCTGAAAAGTGATTGTTGCAAAAATTGAGATATCAACTGCCTCAGAACACAAATGCGGGATAGCACTCGCCACAGATCCCTAAAAATCATGAAAAAAATACTTATCCAAAGCTGGAGACCCAATATACAATATTTACAAATTTTATGACGCTTTTTCACAATTTTAAAATTCCTCCTATTTGCTGGACCAATAGAGCCGTTGCTTAATTTGATTATGAAAGAGCTTCTCAGTGAGAAAAACGAAGGGCCTGTACCTGCACATAAACCTCATCTCTGAGGTCTTCGCTTCGCATCTCATTAAAATTTTTTTTGCTACCATATAGAAAGCAGAGATCAAAAACCTAACACCTTTTTGAAGAAATACTGGAAATCCAAAGATGTCAGACGAAGTGATTTGGCAAGTGATAAATAATCAATTCTGTGCTTTTAAAATAAAAACCGACAAGGGGCAGAATTTCTGTCGTAACGAATACAATGTGTCTGGATTATGTACTAGACAATCATGTCCTTTAGCCAATGCTAGATATGCCACCGTTAAAAATATCGAAGGAAGATTGTATTTGTATATGAAAACAGCAGAAAGGGCCCATTTGCCTTCCAAATTGTGGGAAAGAGTGAAGCTACTGAAGAACTATAATAAAGCCTTGGAACAAATTGACGATAGATTAATGTACTGGCAAAAGTTCTTAATTCATAAGTGTAAGCAAAGATTAACTCGTTTAACACAAGTGGCAATAACTGAAAGAAGAATGGCATTAAAAGAAGACGAAAGACACTATGTGGGGATCAAGCCAAAGGTTAAAAGAAGAGAAGAAAATAGAGAAAGAAAAGCCTTATCTGCAGCTAAAATCGAAAAAGCTATTGAAAAAGAATTGTTAGAGAGATTGAAGAGTGGAGCGTACGGAGATAAACCATTAAATGTCGATGATAAGATCTGGAAACGTATATTGAACAAGATGGATAACAAACAAGAGAATATCGATGAAGATGAGGACGAAATAGATTTAGTAAGCGAAGATGAAGAGGAACAAGAAGAAGAAGAAGAAGATAGCGAAGCTGGAGAAGTTGAATTTGTTGAAGACGAAGGAGACGATGAATTGGTTGACGTGGAAGATTTAGAAAAATGGTTGGGTGAATCTAGCGAAAACAGTGATGAATCCAGTGAAGAAGACTCCGATGAGGAAGAAAAAGACAAGAAACGCAAGACCAACGATACCAACAAGAGAAGAAAGAGACCAAGAGTGGAAATCGAATATGAACAAGAACCTAATGCCCAAAAACAAGATATTCAAACTAATATAGCATTTTAACGACTGTCGCATTAATATACATTATTTTGTAATTAAGATTCAGCCTTGTGTAAAAGATTCTCTGCGCCCCAAGATGATAAGACAGGATAGTAAAATAGATCCTTGCACGGGTCTGCATAAGCTGTAAACTGATAGTACAATGCGTCACTTTCCGATGTCCCCGAGCTATTTTGCCCCGCCTCTTTCCGTAATACCATTACCTAGTTACCACTCAACATGACTTTCGTACAGCAGCCTCAAATGAAACAGCCTCATGACAACCAACGGGCTGTGTTTTGGGTCCTTTTTTACTCTGTTTGGCTCGTAATTTAGCTCTACATCAAAATAACGGGTACGGAAAGAACAATGAACCGATTCCGATATGAGCGGCGCATTGGTAGTGTTCCGCTTTTGACACCAATTCCGACAGGTTTCGGTTTTTATATAAATGGCGTTAAGTAGCAGTATTTTTTTGTTGATAGAAACTCCGTAGAATTTTTTCAACTATGTCAGCATTCCCCACAGAACAGCTCATATCTTCGTGGACAACCTCGGCTCTTCCAGCATCGACCACCTTAAAAAGTATTGATGCCACTCATACAGCCGGATTAATTCTGACGTATGTTTCCGCTGCTAGGGCTGCAGCAACGGAAACAGCTCCCGGAGAATTGGTTTTACTCTCCAAGTATATAAGAGGAGCTGAGGCTTCATTATCTATCATATCAGCAGAGGGTATATTGGCCACTGCTACAAATACTCAGGTTCAAGCAGAAGCCACCCAAGTAATTTTCAATAGCACTGTCAATTTAAATGACTTGCACTGGGAGAATAATTTGTACGACTATTATTTAAACAGACCTGCTAATATCATCTATTTTGCGTTATTCTCCGTCTTATTCCTTTATTACTTGGGGATGTCCATAAAATCCAGATATAATTGGTTCAATATAACTTTTGCTTGTGGATACTGTTTGGAGTTTTTGGGATTTTTGGGAAGAATTTTGGCCTTTACTGATTGGACAAACATTAATTTTTTCTTATTGCAATTTGTATGTTTAACAATAGCACCAGCATTTATTATGGCAGGGATCTACTTTAC
Organism: Yamadazyma spencermartinsiae; assembly: GCA_030582355.1. Lineage (NCBI taxonomy): Eukaryota > Fungi > Ascomycota > Pichiomycetes > Serinales > Debaryomycetaceae > Yamadazyma > Yamadazyma spencermartinsiae. Next base: position 46,556 of record JAKTXB010000026.1, on the reverse strand, counting down.
GTTTGGGCAACTTATTGTGGTCCACGGAAGACAGTTTTCTCTTTTGAAGCCTTTATGGTATACTTATATGTTTATCAGTTTCGATGTGTTATCATTAGTCATTCAAGCTATTGGAGGCGGAATTGCTTCTCAGTTAACTAGGGAACATAAGGATGCTTCTTCAGGAACTAATATAATGATTGCTGGTATTGTTTTTCAAGTGGCAGCAATGTCTCTATTCTTAGTATTCTGGTTTTTATTCCTATACAGAGTCTATTTCCAAAATCCAAATTCTAATAGTGTTTCGAGTCTGACTAGCCAGTTTAGAAAGAAAACATTGGGTAACTATTTGAAATTATTATTCAATACCCGCAGGGCCCAAGCTTATAAACTTAATGAATTGGACCAATTTTATAACCCCAAGTACCAAGATCTTCGTTTTAGAAAACTCACCACTTTCTATCCTTTAGCTTTAACCATAGGTACCGTTGCCGTTTATATCAGATGTGTTTATAGAGTGGTTGAATTGGCCCAAGGATGGAGTGGTTATTTAATCACACATGAGGTCTATTTGATGGTGTTGGATGCTTTAATGATCGCCATATGTGGATTAGTGTTTGTTATGTTCCATCCTTTCTGGGTGTTTGGAAAAGAGAACAGATTGAAAGTTGGTCATATTAAAAAGAACTTGGATAGTCAGCACGCTCAAGTTGATGAAAAATCAGATATAACCACTCCCAACGAGGACGAATCAAGTTTATAGACAGCCAATTATTTGATTATCAATTCTGTGTATAGCAACTGAAATATATTGGGATGATCATAGGATAATGATGTAGAGTTTTTCGAAAAGAATATGGCAAGGTTAGTGTAGAAGAAAGAGTGTGAATGCTTGTTTTTACCAGCGTAGATGTTAAGTTACAGTCCATAAACTTTAAACTCTTATCTGAAATCCAAGCCCTAATCAGGCACTTATGAGTGACGTTACCAAAGGGTTCGTAGATATATGTAAATACGAATAATGAAAAGGGCAAAAGATACAACAAACATAGCCGCAAAATTATCAAAATGCAGTTTTGGACAAAGCACACTATTTTTAGAGTCACAATTGTTGCAAACCTCGCAAAACCGTTTTTTTGATCGAGCGCTTACATAATCTACTGTGAAAGCTTAATAAGCGCGCCAGTCGCGATAACAAGATCCAAAGAAAATCCGCATAATGAAACCGTTTGAGGCTTGTAAAGTACATAGACAATCCGGAAGAACAACCAGGTTAGTCATTAAAAACGGCGTATTAGCAAACCAGGACTATCGCAGCTACATGAGATCATAGCCCAGATGCCTAGTTTAAAAGTTTAATAACCATGGAAGCAATATTTCTTGCACTCTTCTAGTTGTTGCAAAAGCTTTTTGAGTTTTAATTGCACATACACGAAACCAAGTAGATTTTCATTTAACTTTCTTCTTCTCATGCTATAAATATCTGGAAAGATTTCCTTGCTAATTATTTTTGTTCTTTTTTTTTTGTTTTAATATAGACATATAGACAAGTTAGGTAGTAATGACTTCTATTCAAGCAATGTCCGACTGGTCGGCAGGTACTTTTCCGCTTCCTACTACTACTACAACTTTAACATCAATTGCTGCAACACATAGTGCTGGCTTGATGACAACCTTGACGTCTGCTGCGTCAGTATTATCAACCGCTACCGCTCTTGAAGACTTAGAGTTTTACTCACAGATGGTCAGAGGAGCTAAAGCGTCGTTGGCAGTCATTTCTGCAGAAGAAGTTTTACAAACTGCAACAGCAGCAGACGTACAAGCTCACGCTACTGATGTTATTTATGATAACACTTTGAACTTGGTAGATTTATGGTGGGAACAAAATGTATATGAATATCGGTTAGACGAACCTGGAAATGCAATCTTTCTCGCCTTATTTAGTGCCATTACGCTCTATTTAATTGTTATGGCGGTATTAGCAAGATACGAATGGTTTAATATTGCATTTGTATGTGGATACTTATTGGAAGTGATCGGATATGCCGCAAAAGTATTGTCATTTGATGATATGACCAACGATGATTACTATTTAGCCCAGTTTGTTTGTCTAACTATAGCACCGGCATTTATTATGGCAGGGATATACTTTGTGTTCGCCCAGACATTGGTAATTCACGGACGACAATATGCGGTATTAAAACCCTTGTGGTACTCTTATATTTTTATCACCTGGGACGTATTGTCCTTGGTAATTCAAGCCATTGGTGGTGGGATTGCTTCTAGTGCAGACGATGCCGACACCAGTGATACAGGGGTCAATATATTGATTGCTGGGGTATGTGTTCAAATTGGTGGGATGACCGTGTTTCTGATATTACTTATTCATTCCTTAAACAGATTATATTTCAAGAATAGAAAGTTGATCTCTACTAGCAGCCCCTTAAATAAGTGGAGCATTGGAAATTTCATCAAATTCTTGATCAACACAAAATCTGCTAGTGAGTTCAAAATGAATCACTTGGATCAATTTTATAATCAATCCAGTATTTGTGTGAACCTCCGTCACCGTAACAAGTTATTAGCATATTTCCCCTTTGCGATTTTCATGTCAGTGGTATTTATTTACATCCGGTGTGTGTTTCGGGTGGTAGAATTATGTCAGGGATGGCATGGATATTTGATGGTACATGAAATTTACACATTCTTGTTGGATTCGTTACCAGTGACCCTATGTGGATTGATTTATATTCCATTCCATCCAATGTGGGTGTTTGGAAGAAAGAACATTATTAATTCCAAGTCCATTAGAAAGAATCTTGATGAAAAAGATTCGGAACAGAACGAATCTAAAGATTCTTTCAGTTCTTTGTCTTGAGAGTTTTCATATTGATTCATATATTTTATGTAGCGTGAATCAACGGTTTTTTATGTCTTACTATTGTGTACAACGCTAATCTGAAAATAGACAAGCGAGTAGTGTACAGTAGTGTACACACAAAAAAGAATCAAGATCTTCAATGTTCTTATCGTGAAACCCCAGATTCATCCAGAATCGCCCAGAACCATCAAAAACCATAAAAACAAACCACAAACACACGGGATGATAATGAAGACCAGTTAGTATGGACCTCAAACCGGTTCTTCAGCTTTCTTTATTAGAGCTAAGTGGCTGAGAGTTGGCTTACAAATTGAAAAGGCTCGGCTCGCAAGTTTTTCTTCGTAAATCTCAGCCTCGTCAAAATTTCTTAAGTCAAGTGAATTGCACCTGGCCCCGTTATTTTGAGTTGGTCATAGCATAAATAGGTTTTCCGTATCTGCTGACGATTTGTTCATAAAAATATGGATTTGGGACAATTTTCTTATCAAAGGTGGACTCCCACACAGCTTCCTGAGGCTACTACGGCTTGGACATCCATTGAGTCTACAAACACTGAAGGGTTGCAAGAAACCCTCCAATCGGTTCAGTCAGTTGTGACTACTGTTACTGACTATGTGGACTTGATATCGTATTCCAGACTTTTCAGAGGAGCACAAGCTTCTATGGAGGTCATCTCTGCTCAAGAAGTATTAGCTACCGCTACGAATACACAAGTACAAGCACAAGCAAGTCAGGTAATATTTAATAATACCTTGAATTTAGACGATTTGGACATGGAATATAACTTGTATGAATATGATTTGAGTATTGCTGCCAACAGTATTTATTTTGCCCTTTTCTCCATTGTGTTTCTTTATACTATAGCGATGGTATATAAATCCAGATATCATTGGTATAACATCACATATGTGTGCGGATACGGGTTGGAATTTTGTGGTTGGTTAGGAAGAATCTTTTCTATTAATGATACTAGAAACAATGATTATTTTATTTTGCAATTTGTGGCTTTGACATTGGCACCTGCATTCATTATGGCGGGGATTTATTTCCTATTTGCGCAAGTAGTAGTCATACATGGCCGTCAATATTCTGTGTTGAGACCATTGTGGTATTCTTATTTTTTCATTACTACTGATGTGGTATCTTTATTGATTCAAGCTGGAGGAGGGGCTGCAGCTTCTATTGCTAGCAATAGACGTGAAGATACAACTCCCGGAACCAATACTATTATTGCAGGAATTACTTTCCAAACATTTGCAATGTCTGTTTTTGTTTGTTTCTGGTTTGAATTCTTGAATAGACTTTACTTCAAACATTCTTCTGAAATTGAGGTTGATTCTCCTTACAAGAAAAGATCCTTTAAGAATTTCTTCAAATTATTGTTTCATGTCAAGTCGGTTAGAGAGTATAAAAGGACTCATTTGGAGTCGTTTTATAATCCGAAGTATGGCCATATCAGATCCAGAAAGCTCTTTGCATATTTTCCAATGGCTCTCACAGTGTCAGTGGCAGTTATCTACATTCGTTGTATCTATAGAGTGGTGGAATTAGCTGAAGGTTGGGGAGGATACTTGATTACACATGAAGTCTATATCATGGTATTGGATGCTTTAATGGTGGCTATTGCTGGGTTAATCGCCATACCCTTCCACCCAGTGTGGGTATTCGGTATCGAGAATGTTGTCAAATTGGCCAATATTAGAAAGAGAATGGATGAAGCTTCTAAATCCGATTTAGAATATTCTGAGTCTGAAATCAGCCCTGAGCAACAAGAAAATATACCCGAAAGAGAGAGAGCAGATTCGGAAAAGGAACCAACTCTTACTCGTGATTCAGAAGAGTTTGGGACCTCCGAAGAGAACAAGCTGACGTCGCAGTCCAATGAGAAACCCTAGAGCACTCATCTTGCGGCAAAGTTTTGCAGTAATCGCAACAAATATAAATCTTACAAACCCACCAAGATAGCTAACTTGAACCATGTCACCACAAGATACTCAGTACACCAACCATCAGCCATATGTTGTCACTCAGCTTAACTTGGGGAATTTGATAAACATTTGTAAAACCAACGTGCTTACAATCCAGCAAGTAAATAATTGTTCACTCAAGAAAATGGCTTGGAAATCGTTAAAATTTACGTTGTAGTGGAACCAGTGTACCTTTGACGACGTTGTAGTGGAACCAGTGTACCTTTGACGACGTACCATTAGAACCCCTGGGCCGGATCGAGAACGACTCCGCGTTAGACCGTGGTAAATACAACAAGACCCTCATGTTCAATTGAAAGACGTACATTGCCATTTATTAGCATTATCATTTATATTTTATATGCGTTCTGAAAAAGCATCTACAAATCTGTGTGTTATATAAGGGTCAATCACCCATTTTTCTGAATTAGATATTACCATGTATGAAGTGTTATGTAGTTTATTACAGTGTAAAATTTCTTTCCTATTTTAGGTTCTGCGCATTTTGGTTGCAAAAAAAAAATATTAAAAATAAAATTGCAAAGTAAAGCAAGCAGAGGCTAATCTAGATAAAAGGAGCGTCGAAGAAGAAATAGTCTGACTGTGTGCTGGCAATTTGCTAACTTTCGCTTATTCTGGTAAATATGGCCTTTGCTGCAAATTTCATTGGCCAACCGGAAGTTTTATCTGCCCCACTTCACAGAAAACAAGCTATAGATGAGAATTTAAAAACAGATGTACACAGTGAAAAGGAATTAGACACATTGCGGCTCTTTGAAGAAGCTTTGCCTTTCAATGACATAAATAATAATGATGGATTAGATCAAGATGCAGAAATCAGCGGTAATTCCAGAGATATATCTGTCAAAGAATTATTGGCAAACGGTCATCGGAAAACCACGTTCCCTTCAGACGGGTTCATTTCTTTTCATCATATCAAGTTTATTACTTCCAGTGCTAAACAGTTATCAAAACTATTTCAAATGGCTTTGGGATTTAATGAAGTTGCTTATAGAGGTTTAGAAAATGGATCAAAACACTTAGCCTCGCATGTAATTCAAAATAAGGGAGTAGTGATAGAATTTATCAGCACTTTGGAATCCTCCAAGGAAAAAGTTTCATTTCTACCCTCTGTAATTGAAGAGAAAGAGGACTTAGAAGCCTATAATACTTCGTATTTAGTGGATAAGACCAAGGAATATATTGAGCCACACTTGAGCTCTTTGCTTGAAGATCTCTTAGAACAACACTTAATAACGACCATGAATGAAAAGTCCAACTTGCTTCGTTTGATCAAAGACTCGGACAAATTTCAAAAGTGGGAAGAAACTATTTCCATCTCCATTCAAAAAATAGTAGAGATAGTTTCCACAAAGATAGAGGATATCATCGATTCTAATCTTTATGCTGATTATTTATTCAACCATGGTGAAGGAGTGATTGATACAGCTTTATTAGTAGACGACACAGAAAAAATTTTTAAAACATCAGTTGCAAATGGTGCAGCCATTGTAAAATACCCCAAGATCATCTCGGATTCCAATGGGTCTGTTAAGATAGCCACTATCCTGATTCCGAACACCGACATGAGGCACACATTAGTCCAAAATATTGATTTTTCAGGAGCGTTTCTTCCAGGATATATACAACCAATCGACACAGAGGTGTGCAAATATATGAAACCAGTGGAATTTTCAGAAATTGATCATTGTGTGCAAAACTACACTTGGAATCAAATGATGAAACAAGCTGAATTTTACGCTAAGATTTTCAAATTTCATAAGTTTTGGTCGGTTGATGAAGCAGATGTTTCCACAGAAAATTCATCACTAAATTCCACGGTAATGGCTTCAGGTAATGAGAAAATCAAAATACCTATCAACGAACCTTCTAGAGGAAAGATGAAATCTCAAATAGAGGAATATTATGAGTTTAATGATGGACCAGGGTTTCAACATGTAGCCTTAAAAACCAATAACATAATAGAAACTGTATCAGCTATGCGGGCCAATGGGATAGAGTTCAATACAATTGGCGAGAGCTATTACACCAATCTACTTAAAAGATTAAGAAAAGACGATTCCAGAATAATAGAAGACATAAACGAATTAATGAAGTTGAATATCCTAGTGGATTATGATCCAACAACAAGAAATAAGAGGACGAAAGTGTGTAACTATATTTTGCAGATTTTTACCAAACCACTAAATGATAGACCCACTTTATTTCTTGAAGTCATTCAAAGGCACCATCATAATGGGTTTGGCAAAGGAACCTTCAAAGGTCTATTTGAAACCATTGAAAGGCAGCAAAAATTAAGAGGTAATTTAGTTCCTTCCAACCACTAATAGTTGATTCTCTGTTGATTCTCTTTTAAATATTGTTTCAAGTAGGGCTCTTAGAAAATAAAAGGTATCTATGCTACGTACAAGAAATATACTTAATTAACTATAAATATTTATACAAGTTCGTGTAATGAGGAGACAAATAAACATAGAAGAAAATAAAAGGGAACCAATAGAACGAACAAATAAAAAATTACACGAATAATACCAGAATCTTCTTTTACGCTAGTTATAAAAACCGTCTGTGTGAGCAATCATAACAGCATCTTGACGTAAGTTGAACCCTTCAGTAGCAAAGAATTCTTTCAAATCTGCCTTAAATAATGGATACAACATTTGATCAATACCTTCATTTCTGGCTATTTCAAAGGCACGATCATATGGAATCCACACCCCTTTTAAATTCATGGATCCTACCTTCACAACTGATTTGACCCTCTCTTGTTTAAGAATTCCATCACGCTTACCTCTAGTCATTCCAGCAACGTTCAACAATTTAGTTCCATTTACATAGTTTGTATCATCCCGTCTAGACACCAAAATTCCATGACCTTCCACTTGATAGCATATTGTTTTCTCATCGTCCCAGTAGGTAGTAGCAATTTTCGGTTTTACATGAGGATACGATAAGTGTCCATTAGCCTTAAAATCATCTGCAACTAACGTCAGATGATTCAGATTGATCGTGGTACCACTAGATTGTCTTGATATCATTCCATGGCTCGACCTGTTGGAAAAAATACTGCCAGTAGAAGTATTTGAATTTTGATGTTTATGATTCTTATGACTTGTAGGAACCAACTCTGAAGAATGGGGTCTTTGGAAGTTGAATGAAGGATTTAATTGAGAACCAGCGGGATTTGAAGATTGGGTTCGATTATGTGACGGCCGCCTACGGGAAACTTGTAGCTGATCCCTCCTACCGTAATTAGCATCTTGCTCAGCATGTTCAGGTTTGTCCCCAGAGTCATTCAACTTGTAGTAATGGTTGTGCAAGTGAAGGTTATACTGACTATGGTCCCGATGCTGAAGGGCCAAATTTTTCTCATTAATATGTCCATGGTCTTGTGATTGATCCAGAAATGGAAAAAATTGAGTAGAAAAGCTCTGCTGCATTTGGCTAGAAGGTGCCAAATCAGGAGTCAAGATTTGTTGACTATCTGACGACAAGTTGTGAATGTTAGGATCAAAGCCATTAATACGCTTGGAACTGCCATTACTGAAATCTTCGGTAGGGTGAATAGAATTTAACATTTTAGGGCACAGATATAACTGATTTGGGGAGGATGAGTCGATAGAAGGAGACAGGAGGCCACTATGGCTATCACCATTAGCTATTTGATAATGGGAAGGATTTAATGGGTTTTCACTATCAATATTACGGGGGGATGGTTGGTGACCAAAATTGGGACTGTAGTGAAAGTTCTGATGGTCTTGAGAATCCCCAAGAGGATACATTGACTCGGTAGTTTTGACCGTTTGGTTTGGCAAAATTACCAGGGGACCCAGGATTTCAATCTCTTCAGAATCAGATTTTGAATTTTTTGTAGTTGATTTTGGGCTCGTAGTAGTGTCAGTCGACCCAGCATTATTGTCTGTAGATGGATCATTCTTATTCTCGGGCTTAGGACTGAAATTCAATACCTCTACAGAAAATGGGGATTTTGTCAGTGATCTAAGAGTCCTTGCAAGCGGAATAGCATCATCATCATGTCTAAGTTTCATCTTTGACTTTTGGCTACTATCATTCATGAGATCAGGATACGCAATGTCTCTATAAGAGTCACCATTATATTCTGACACACAGAAAGGATGATTCTTTATAGGTGTCAAGTCTCTTGATTTTGCTTTCATGAATGACCTATTGGTTTCTCCCAATTGTATATTCGGCAACTATGGCAGCAAAAAATAGGGACAAACTCTGGGAATAAATAACAAAGATGTAAGACAGTTCCAGTCTGGGAAAAGAAAAAGATTATTTCGGGGCTCTTGAATCAAAGACGAAAAAAAGAAAGAAGAAAGAAAAGTAAGGAATAAGCATTTACTTGATAATTCCAAAACCTTCCTATTTCTAATTGATTTTTAGTCACAGAATAAAGGGGCAAAGTCAAATGCAAATCCACATGAAAGAGCTTTGAATAGACAACCCAATTAGACACTATTTTCTAATATTAACGAAAACACAAGAAAGATTAGCCCATAAAAGGAGCATAAATCGGAGTTTGTATATTGTATCCTTATTCCTTCCCCTTCTGTTTCATTTCGGGGACAATCACCAAGTTCTAAAAATGCCCCTACCAGCCTCAAATCAGATCAGACAAATTAGGAAGGTGCTATGGGACCTCATCTCAGCGGGAAATAGGATGACTCTGTGATGATGCAAGTTCATGCAAGTTGACAGTTTTAGGAAAGTGGACCTAGAATCATGGAGTCAGGGGTTTCTTGCTTTTGATTTTGATTGCCACAGAGGTCTAAATCTCTAGATGAAACACCTTGCTATGCAAATCCAATGTATTTCTAATTCACGAGTAGGACGATGAAATTATTTTGTTTCATCTATACCACTAGTAATTGCCTTTGGCGTTCTTTTGTTATTTTTGCGACCAAAAAAAAAAAAAAAAAAAAAAAAATCACTTTTTTCGCAGCCTAAAGTCTCGCGATACAGAGCCCTATATGGGGCTGACAGTCTGAAGGAAGTCCAAAGATATGCCCACAGACAAGATGTATGGAGTCCTAACTACTTTCCACATAATACAGAAGTACCCAAAAGTGATCAACACCACTCGGCTATGGTTGAACATTGTTGTAGCGATAGTAGAACACATGCTCAGTTGAATAATTGAGAAGCAAAATGGCACAACGATTTTAAACGGAGTCCTATGAATCTACGACTCTACATTACCATCTCACTTACTTCGTTAGACTACGAAGATGCTAAAAAATAATGCTGAATGTTACCAGAAACAATTTTACGAACACAGGATGAACATCCTGCGTGAATCTGCATAATCACTGACAGGCACAATAAAGAAGGGCCATAAAGAAAGGAGAACAAAAACACAAAGTCGAAACGACAGGACCATAAAAATGGACCCCCCAGAAAGGATCTTATGATTTTGACTCTACTATATCATCGAAACAATTCCAAGATTTTATTTTAAGTTGAATATATGCCGGATCTTATCTCCCACCTTAAAAAACCTGAAATAGTGTTAATTAAAGTTTTTAACTCGAGCAGGATGAATTTAGAGCTTTCGGCAAGGTCCCGAAAGAGTTCAGGGGTAAGGCCATTAACCACGCAGACCGGTAATCTCAACTAAGACATGAAACTAGATACACGAGGCAAATCAGACAATAATCAAAAACTTGCTGACATTGCAAACAATAACATATACCCTTGGTGCACTACAACATTTTAAACCTTTATCAATTGGATACCTAGCAGTAAAACCCGAACATACAAACTCTAATCGACATTCTCGTGATGGCTTCTTATCAAAATTCGCCAACTTTTTGTTAAGGCGCGGCGATGAGATGAAATTTATTATAGTTCTATCGTTACATGACAAGCAAGAAACCGGGTTCCAACCCAAGTAGTCCAAGCTTCGGACCCGATGGTGTCAATGTAACTGGAAGCACTCAAATCCACATAAATGGCCACACAAATAATAATTCCTTGTTTAAGTCTCAATATCACTCATCAGGGTCTGGAACTAAGGCGCCTTTGGGTGATTCTAGAAACTCCTCTATAATAGATTACAATGGGGATAATTCCAATTCTCTAAATAGCTTTCTTCAGTCTTATGAAAGGGCTCAATCATTTACTGGACTGAACCTGAATGGGGAGGATTTCCGAAATGAAATATCTCAAGGTAGCAATAGAGATAGTGAGAGTGCAGTGGCAGATGACGAGGTTAACGAAACCACAGAGTTATTAAGGAGAGAACCTCGAAAGTCCAGCAGACGCAGTAGCATTTTATCCAATTATCTGATAATTACTGGGGACTCTACGTTGGTTCAAACTATTTTCAACTCTGTGAATGTATTGGTTGGAATTGCATTACTATCACTTCCTTATGCCATTAAATTGAGCGGATTGTTGATAGGATCTATAAGCATCATTGGGAGTTATGTGATAACTTTAAACTCGGCTAAAATATTAGGACAGGTACTAAAGAAGAAGCCTCATTTAATCAGTTATGGGGATATTGGTGGTTACTGTGGAGGCAAGAAGATTGAATTTCTAATTACAATGTTGTTCATACTTGATATAACAGGAGCCCTTATATCATTGTCTTTATTATTTACTGATAGTTTCAAGAATTTAATCGATGTGCCTGATTATTACTTAAAGATCTCAATCTACACGATAATGTTCTTTTTAACGTTTTTACCACTCAATTACCTATCATTTATTAGTCTATTCGGGATCTTGGGAGTAGTAGCAATGGTTTGTTTAATATTTCTTTGTGGTTTTGTGACCACAGAATCTCCTGGATCTTTAATTAATCCTATGGCTATTAGCTGGTTTCCTCAAGACGGTTCATTAATTAATGTCATGTTGAGTTTGGGAATGTTTATGGCTCCTTGGGGTGGACACCCTATTTATCCCGAACTTTTTAGAGATATGAAGGATAACACGAAATATAATAAATCCTGCAATATTTCATTTTCAGTGACGTTTGTCTTGGATTATCTTATTGGGCTTTTTGGTATTCTAATGTATGGGTTGCAATGTCAAGACATACTTATAAAGAACATGTTGGCAAACCAGAATTATCCCAAGGCATTTAACGTTGTCATCTTGTTGATTATGGGGATTGTTCCGTTGCTGAAAATGCCTCTACTTGGTAAACCAATAATAACCACTTATGAGAGTTTTTTTGGTTGGAATGATTCTAAGACCAATAAAAGTAAATACAGTTTAAACCCTAAGAAAATAGGGGCCCGGGTGATTTATATTTTGTTGTCGTTGGCTCTATCCTTATTAACTAAGTCTTTCGGTAAAGTAGTGGCTCTTTTAGGGTCTGCTATATGTTTCTGTTTATGTATGGTCTTGCCATACTATTTCAAACTATCCGTATTTAAGGACGAATTATCCAAGGCTGAAAAGACTTGGTTGTACATAGGTATAATTGTGGGGATATCTTTTGCAGTTCTTGGGACCCTCGGAGTGGTGTTAGCAGACTGAATGTAATATCCATTATGTATATTTTAACTCCTATATATATTGTACGAGTAAAACCAGTTTACTCTCAAATGTCTAAAAGTTCAGCGCCTTGCTTTTCGTCTCTCATCCTCCATTTCATACATAACATTTGGTTGATATAAATGATCGGACTGGGATTTAGCCAAATACTGAGCCATAACTTGCGACCCGCTGAATGAACTTCTCGAGGGGCTGCTGTCATGACTGTAAGGACCCACAGGAGGTGGAGGTTGCATAGGGGCACCAATACCACCTGCATCAAATCCAAACGGCATTGCAACAGGTGATGAAGCAGGATGGACTAGTCCATATCCAGGAGCCATTGTCCCACTCATTGAATGGGGGAAATATTGCATAGGACTAGGACCTGGGCTTGGAGCAGTTGGCATTTGTGGTGTGGACATCGGGTGATAGTACCCATAATTTGAATTATTTCTTTGCAAGTAATAAGGGGGTTGAGGATATTGCCCGGAAGCAGGGAATCCTGAGCCTGGAGGAGCCATAGGGTAATTACCACGAGAGTGCGACCGACGATGATGTGAACCATTGGAATGAGAATGACGTTGTTTCTGATAGTCATACGGTTGATTAAGATTAGAATTGGAACTGGAGAATGATTGAGCATGATAGGGGTTATAGTTAAAGCCCTGAGGAGTTTGAGGTAACGAGCCATGTCTGAAGTATTTACCACTATTCAATGATACGTTTGAACTATTCTTTCCCTTGCTCAAGGGTACAAATGAGTCCGATGTATTCACGGCACTGTTATAAATCTTTTTCTTTTCTGAAGATTTCTTTGGGTTATTCTTCACATTCCCGTTTTCACTTCTGCTATTACTGTTGTTTGTAGTAGAAGTAGTATCATCAGATCCAATAATGATGGAGATATCATCATCATCGTCATCGTCCTCGTCCTCCTCTTCTTCTTCAACAAGGTCCTCATTATCGACTACTTCCTTGTCTTTACCTTTGACTCCGGTCAGCTTATGATTAGGTCCATTGAGAGGCTCATCACCAGCTTGTTCAACGGGTAGTTTAACAGTAGTATCTTCCTCTTCCTTCACATCTGCGGTCATTCTATCGTTGTTATTGCTCTCTTCACTTTTAATAATCCCAAACACCATAGCAGCTTCATCAGTGATACCATTATCGGCCTTTACCTGAGCATCCATGTGCTTATTTGAAGCGGAAGCATCGTTCTGCTTGTTCTTATCAATTGCACCGACGTTATTAGTGGAATTGTTGGACGACAGCTTGTATTTATTGAATTTACCACCAAAGTCACTAGCTTCTCCATTATTGTTGAAGTAGATTTTTTGTCTCGATTTTCCTTGCTTCTTTTTGAAACTAAACTTTGGTGGATTACCACATCTGTCCTTTCCAAAGCTGATTTTAAAGCATTTGTACTTTTCAAAAAATCCGTTATTATTTGTTATGGCATTAATCTTCTCAACATTATTATTTTCAAAAAGCTCTACCAACTTAATAGCATCAAGTATATTACAATAGTTTAAGAAACCACAATCGTTGTTGTGATAAAAGTTAATCTGTTCCAATTCACCAAAATGATTGAAATCTTCTCTTAATTCATTTTCATTAGGCAACTTGGGCTTGATAGCAGCTGTACTCAGCTGATCAGGTTCATTTTTATTCAATTTGATTCCGATATAGACGTTTCTCGACGCACCCGCCGTAACTGCCAACGAAATATCTCTTGATAATGGACCAGAATGAGTCTTGGCCCAACCTACCGTAATATCATATCCATGGATGATTAATTGATGAAGAACTTGATGGTTTAGGAAAAATTTCAAAGCCACATTTGGATCCACAAATGTTATGAAGCAGTTCCGCTTCTCAGGATAAAATTTAATCGATTCCACCAAACCTCCAGCTCTAACGTTATTGGCTATTTCTTCAACAGTTGAGCTAGGGTGCAAATTTCCCAAATAAATGGTTCTATTGCCGGCATTGTAAGGGTCTGGATTATAATTATACATCCCATTTGACATGTAAGAATTATTCATGGAAGGCGAGGGGAAGCCACTGCTACTGGCCCCTCCAAGGATGCCAGATGGCGGACCCGGAGGCATAGTCCCCGAAGGAGTAGGGGGAGCAGGGGTAAAAGCGCCCGCCATCATATAGGGACTTTGCAAAGCGCCATTGGAAGTTGCTGGAGGATTCCCCGGATGATGATGAATAGAACTGACGAATGAATGCTCATGAGGCATAGGAGGTCGTTGAGAAGAATAATGAAGATGGCCACGAGAATGAAGGTGCACAGGGTGTGATTGAGGAGGCATCGGAGACATCATGGGGAAGAAACTTGGACTATCACCATAGAAGGAGTCATAGTGAGCAAAAGGCTCATCGTCTTCAGATAAAGAATTAAAATTGGAATTGCTTTCCACATCGTTATAATCACCAGAACCTTGATTATAACCATAACCTGGATTATATACACTGTAGCTTGCCATGTCATCACGACTTTCGTTAGGACTTGGACTTACAGGACGCGGATAATTAAACACACTTTTGTTTGGCTTATCATTCAAACATTCGTCACAATCACACATGGAGCCACGATCGAAGGAAGGAGAAGGACTCGTAGCATAATGACCATGAGCCAATAACAGCTTTTCTTTTGGTAAATGAGAGGCACCAACTTTTGATTCGGTATTTGCGGAGTCATTAGTGGTGTAATCGTTAGTTTTGTTCATCAAAGAAGTTCTTAGCTCTTCACTATTGACCAAATCGGCATCATTATTTATTTTGGGAGAATTAGGCAAAGATTCGGAATCAACCTCATAGTCCAACTTAGCGAGAGCATTTCTATCACATCTGTCTTTAACAAAGTCACATTCTTGAAAATAATAATCTTGAGGAACTTTATCAAACATTTTTTGTTTATCTTCAGACAAAACTTCATGATGATATTCATAGCATCTTATGGAGCTATCAATTGAAGTAAAATGAACATTGATCATTAAAGTACCCATTGATTCATTATTATTTATATCATCCTCACTATCCATTATGTTCAAGGTGAAGGTTTCACATTCTCCGAACTTCTCAAAAGCAGGTTTGAAAAGATCACGCCAATGATCTAAATCCAATTTCTTATTAAAATTGACAGTCAAACATAAGCTTCTGGTGGCGTTAAACTCTAGGATATAATTCAAAGTTTTCAATTTGATAAAATCCTTATTGACTAATTTATTATCATTAAGTAAAATCTTTAACCCTGGCGAGTTAACATCTTCTTTTAGCTGGTTCAAATTGAGAGAGTTGTTATACTTCAAGTAAAAATTTATGGACACTTTTGAGTTTACAAAAGAAATATAACAAAATTTGAACTCTTTGAACTGTGGGGAATCCAGCTGGGACGAGTTTACAGGCTGGTTCTTGCTGAACATCTTGATATACTCTATAGGACCAAAATCAACATAATCCAATAATTCGGTCAAAGACAAGTCATTATTTAAATTTTTCAACATCACCGTACGAGATATATTCAATTGGTTCAAAGTATTATCATTCATATTGTTCGAAACAGTGAGATAAGGATGATGACTACTTCCATTCTGACTTAGGCCATTAGGTAATTGTCCATAAGCCCCTGGAATAACCGGCGCAGGACCATAATGGTGAGGATGCGGATGGTACAGATGAGGAGGTTGTAGCGGCAGCGAATGTATATGGTGATTGGGTGGGTGTTGGTGACCCCGTTGACTGTGACGATGAAGATGGTTACGACGAGAATTCATGAAAGGCTTAGAACCAAGGTGGGGCGATTGCATTTAACACAAACACGGCAATACCAACTGTTTGAGCAGGAAATCAAGAATGGGTATAATAAAATCGAGAACGAAAGAATGGGTCAAAGTAATCAATAGGTTAATGAGAAACCTTGACACATGTACAGGCTAATAATCTAAACGATAGGTACCCTACTAGACTTCTCGACAATAAAATGGATGGAATAATCACAAGGAAATCAGTGATACACACAATAAGCGCAGTCCACTTTAACGAAGAATCCCACAAAACCACTTCAATGGAAAAGATTCAATGGTATTTAAAAAACAAGCTGAAATTCAGAAGGTGTGGAAACTGGAAGCCGCCAACTAAAAAATGCGAAAAAAGAAAACTCGTGTTTGAGGAGTTTGGGATAAACACACACCTAAAAAAAGCCCTCGAGGCGTTAGATCTGATTGTAAGAGAGGTTTGTATTTATGTTGTGACACCAGAGAATCTTTGAAGTCCAGGAAGAAGTTGGATGGGTTAGGATTATGTATGATGATGGTAGGATTCTATAAATAAACCTGGTTTGTTGACTTCTAGGAGCTGACAGGTTGAAGGGGTTCGAAGGGTTCGCTTCTTTAAATAGTTTATATAAATATGCGGATGAAACAACTACTAACTAACAAAATCGTTTAAGTGGTCCCACATGAGGCATTATCCTAAATGCGAAAAAGCCTTCGCAGTAGATAGACGAAGCCTAGTTATAGAGAATTACAAAGGGTGTCACCAACAGGGTGACAGGTTTACACCCACAATATTCCGGTGTTTCACCAACAGAGGTACTCACAACAAAAACGTGAATGGCTGAATCTGAGGTGAATGCGAACATAAAAAGTTGGGTCCCAAACCAAACTTCGTGGGAATTTGGTAGTCTCGTGTTGTGACGCGGGTGAGTAGACCCAGCCATGGAGAGAAGGTATAGAAAGTATCGAACATCAATATGAGAGTAAATAAAGTTCAGATGGCTCTTGAAGGGTCTCATTTGTTTGGGAATCGTAAATTAGCCATTGTGAAGCGGCGTTATGTTGGAAGCTGTCGTATTGGTGCCCGTATGGAAGTGGCGCGGGGTACAAAAAATCATGTTGCAATTGTATATTACCTACACACTACCGGTAAACACTACCGCAAAAGATTACATGCACAATAGAACAAACAGTATGTCAAAGTAAGCCCATCATCGATATATTTGAAATCAAAGTTGGTGTTGAAGAAATTAAACGCCAGCTGAGGATCAATGTGCGAGTAATTCAACATCAAAATCGACCGCCAGTTGTTATCTGGGAGGTTGGATCCATTCTTAAATTTCAGATCCCATTCCGATTTTATAAATTGGTTGGATTTGTATAATGGATAGATAGCGGTTTCGGGGATCATATGGATTCCATGAATAAAACTCTCGTAGTTTCCAAAGTACGTGGTATGATCAATTTTGTTTTCAAAGTAGATCCCACTAACCTTATTGTATATGAATCTTGTGGGTTCAATTTGATTACTATCAGAGTAATAGAAATAATCGTTTAAACTCTTAACCATGATGGCCAACACTAATGAACTGGCCCTAACCAACTCGGTGTTATTCGTAACCTGTCCATATAATTTAATCCCGTAGTAACAGTTATAGTCTTCACTGGAACTCTCTTCGTCTTTCCCATCCCCAGATTCATAGAGCCCTTTAGCCCAGCTGTGACCAAAATAAAAATCAAAATTTCTCATGAAGGGGAAATGATCACTACCAAATTGCAATGTGAACACATCCTGAATCAACGACTCTACCCAGTTCTTCACTTGCGAATAGAATCTCCCGTTGTTGATATCACCATCGACTTTTAATATTAACGCGACGGCGTGAATATGATATCCATAGTGAAAATGATGATCGTTGTAATGACCATTACCGAAATCGTTCCCTCCTGTAGCACTACTAACAATCCCTTTATAATTCAGGTCATAAAACAAGGGATATTTTTGGTTATTATTAATAAACCGGGTATAGCTTTTTACCAACTTGTCAAACACAGTCCGAGTTAAATCAGTATCTTTCAACACATAGTGAATGATATACAACAAGTAACTATATTTCATAAATACTTTACCACTGAAGTACATCGAATCAAGGTTTGTTTCTGATTCGATGTCATTGGCCCCATCTAATCTTGCTTGTTTAAGTAAGATGGATTTGATATCTGTCGATAAATTATTTTGGTTGGGGAATTCTCCTGTGTATTTGGCGGCCAGGTAATTGGAAACATCCATAATTAATTTATTGGTAATACATCCTTGCAATGTACCTAAGGTACACGAATTAAGAATGAAGTTAGCTTTGGTTCCTTTCAGGAATTGTGTAAATGTGTCTTTCCAATGAGGAGGAGCCATTATCAAGGTTTTTTCAAGCAAAGAAGTGTCTGTGTTTTTCAAGTTGTAAGTTAATTGATAACTTGTTTCGCTCATGGTGAAATCAACAGAATCTACGTAATTCCCAGCCACTTGGTCATAATATTCAAAGGTGTCATATCCAACTTGTAACACCAATGGAGTATCAGTGATGATCTTGTTGAACAATATTTGTGACAGATTGAATCTGAGAGATAAATCTTGGTTTATGAACAAAGTCCATTTAGTCCCATCACCCAAAGTAAGCACAAACTTCTTCAACTTTGGGTTTTGACAAGGAACTCCCTTGACATCGGAAAATCCCTTGATAGATTTAATTAAGGGAATGAGATTATTATAAATACCGGTAACAAATCCCATTCCTTGCACCAATGGGAAGGATAATTTTTGGTTGTTCAACTCAAAATTAGCATGAATAGAGAATTTTTCGGGGTTAGATAAAGTGAATCTGGGAGTTTGGGAGCTGAAATCCTGACTTGTTAAGATAATATCATTAACACCATTTGGGTAATAAAAGTATTTAACGGGGTCAGGCCCATAAACCAAATCTCTCCGTTGGGGATAATAAGCATTACAAGCGTTGTTAGAAAAAACTAACTTATATGGGTTAGTCCAGACAGGTTGATCGTGAGATCCTAATAACAAGTTGGCGTAGAAATTGTTGGTTTGTAAAGGAGCATTAAACCCATTAATTAAATAATTAGGAAGCCCGGTTTCCCCAGGCCGTACCGGAAAAACAGAGGAGGGATCAACACTGGTGAAAGCACCAGTACCAATTTGAGGCGTCATAGTCGATTGCAAGTGGATGATATAGCAATGACTGTTACAGTCAGTTTCTCTGTGATATAGCTTTTTGCAACAATTCAGATTCGTGCACAGACATTAAATTTACACAAATTTACACAGCCGCACACGCCCATGTTCAATAGAAAAATAAAGGGACAGCTCGGAAAATTTCAGGTACCAAAATTGACTCTACCACAGGCAACAGATTCCAAGCCTACTTCCAGCTTTTCAGCCTTACGCCTTGGATGTGTGTTTGTATTTCACTATAAGCTTACGGAAAAATACTATCAGACACTTGTTTGCATCCACCGAAATTTCAGGGGTAGAGTATCTTGGCCCATACCAACCTTTGTCAGCCGACGACATTTTCCACCCAACGGATCAAACCAGACAGGACTGAGCCTAGATATAAGAACCAGACTTTTTTTGTTAAGTATAACCCGATTGAAGTATTGTTCCTGTTTTTTACGCACTATTGTTAAGACATCAACCCGAGGAAGTGTCGGTGGTACGGACACTGAATCTAGAATCAGGGGCAACTTTCAGGCATTGTATGGAACAAGGTATCAACTTTGGCCAGAGTTACGAAATCGGATAAGGTGAGCCCTACAAAATTGGACCCGCCAACAGAAATAGCCACTGAAATCGAAAAAAATATCAAATCTTAACCAGTCAACCCAGATGAGAGAAACCATTACACATGTCATTGATTGTTTGGTTTGATTAGTTTGGGCCTATACAAGTAATTCGTACATATTTTAGGAAAAAATAAAGCTAGCACAACCTACTTAACATACCCGAGGAATGAAATTTGGTTAGCAGTATTGTGAACCTAACCATGAAATTTTATTTTGGTAGAGTTCAATTCAGGCAAAACTTTGTATTAGAATTTGCCGGCTACAAACAATAGAGATAACATAACCGAAGAGACAGTACAGAAACCTCGACAATTAGAGATTTTGAGATCTCATCGCGTCGAGAACCGGCATCCGCTGAGATCACTGATTGAAAGTAAAAACAGACAAGGGAAGTGTTACAAAAGAACACAGAAAAACAAAAGAAAGAGATTCAAAAGTTTATCGGATATAATAGACGAGACTTACATAGTAAAATAGCGACAACATATTCAACACAATAAAGGTAATAGCGATGGTACTATCCGACAACGATAGCGGGATTATCGTGAGCAATTTAGGCTCTGGCGCCAGAACTGTATAGATCGTGACCATATTGTAGTCTGCGCCTCGCCTTAAACAAATCACTGCGAGATACGGACAAAATTAGCACAGGCAACCCTCCGTATATACCAAGTACAGACAAAGAATACAAACCAAAAAAATAAATGGAGGGGACAAAATAAATAATATGCAAAAACATGTACATATACGACTGCCCCAAAGCCATTGAGGTACCAAAAGGTAACCTTGGTGCAACAGGGGCAAAGATTCAAGAGCATAAAAAGAGAAGTCGTTTTGATTTGAAATCATTTACGAAGCAGTTTACTGGCGCTGGACCAAACCCAGTTTGTGTCTGGGATCTGCAGCCGGTGATCCTCGTTTTATATAAAATTACTTTCTGTGTATGTTACATTTCATGAGAGAGAATGCAACCACCAAGGAAGCATTCCTCATAACATAAACCATAACAACAAAAAAAAACAAGGATACACAAGCAGCACATGCTCGCACGGATATGTTCAAGAACTCTTCACCCCTTACTACACTTGGAGAGACTAACGGATACAATAGAGCTAGGACAATACGGTCGGGTACAGTACGAGAATTAATTTCACAAATAATGCAACAATCTCATGCGTGCGGTACGACATGCATGAGCGACATAACTTGAACACTACAAACGGGACAAATAGCAACTTTAAGGCCATCGTATATTGCAAAAACGATTATTTTTTGGCGAGTACTAGGACAGGTACACGACAATGTCAGTAAATCGGTTTGCGCAGGTTTCTTTTTTTGGTGATTTTTAAGGTACCACTTTCTATAGTTCATTCTCAGCGTAAAATTCACCATGATACATGGAGGCTCCAATCAACTGATAAGGAGGTCCCTATCCAAGGAATAGAGTCACTAATAGTTTTAGAACTCAAGACGCTATACTGGTATTAGGGCCTTGTGGGGGGACTGGGTTTGTCGCATGCCTCTAGTAGTTATATGCCATCCCAATCCCGCTTGGTACCTTAAATACAACAAGTGAATGGAGGCATGTCGTAACCTAACCATTTGTCAGGTATCATAATCTTCAAAAAAGAAAGACGAAAAATAATAACAAATTTTGGTGGGAATGTCTTTTTATAGACACAGCCTTGTCTTGCGCAGGAATAACTTACAGTAATGAAAATGTCTCTATTCTCCGTTACTTAAATTTCAACCCACTCAGGCTGAGTATCTCACTCTCCTCTCATTTTGATTGTCTTTTTTTGCTGATTAAGGTTTTCGGTCCTGTCTAATTATTTTTCATTTTTTTTTTTCCTGCTACCACTCAGGCTAATCTATCTTGCTGTTTCTGGTGAATCCTTTGGTATTTTTTTTTTCCTTTACATCTTTTTCTTTTCCCTATATCTTTGTTTTTGGGTTATAATTCTGTTTAAACTTTAACAGCACAGTATATTACATTCTTGTTCGCTGTTGACAACATCCTTATCTCCCAGCTGCAAAAGTGTGGGTTTAAATTTTTTTTTTTTCCCTTCTAGTTGTGGCTTAAGTTGATTTGAGCCAACAGGAATCCC
The DNA here is from genome assembly GCA_030582355.1 of Yamadazyma spencermartinsiae. Lineage (NCBI taxonomy): Eukaryota > Fungi > Ascomycota > Pichiomycetes > Serinales > Debaryomycetaceae > Yamadazyma > Yamadazyma spencermartinsiae. The sequence continues at coordinate 24,448 of JAKTXB010000026.1, read as the reverse complement.
ATAAACTAAAGGAACCTCCCCTAGCTAAAGATTAAATCCTTGCTGATACATGGAGTGTACGTGATAGACTAATCCAGCCCCGATTCCCATACTCATAATTAATATTATTTTGGTTATTTCATATTATTACGTTAGTAATAGGTCATTAAACTCCAATGACCACGGCATCTACCGACCCCAAAATGGGGGACAACGGCAGCAATGACGAATCAAACAACCCCGAAGGTTCAACTGCCACTGGGGATCTCAAATATGATGATAATAGTGATAGATCATTCAGAAAAGCCTTGCAATCGGCTTCCAATCCTCAGCTACTGCTATCAAATAAAAAGAGAAATACCAGAAGAAAACATAGAAATAGTCATTTAGGTTGCGGTACTTGTAAGAAGAGAAGAATAAAGTGTGATGAAAACTTACCCTCTTGTTTAAACTGTTTAAAAGGTAAGTTGCATTGTGCCTATTTAAACTTGGATCCTACCGCCAGAAATGCTTTACGAATGGCTCAATATAATCAGAACTTAAGGAATGATAAGTATAGCGATGAAGACAAAGATGACGCCAATGGCAATGATACAAATAGTCCACCTGGAGGGTCCGAGTCTAATAATGCTTCACAGATGACCTCACAAGCACCTGCGGTCCCAATGGCACCGTCAATGCCCAATATTAATGGTTTACCCAGTGTTACACCTCCTTTAACAACCTCCTTACAAAGTGGTTCCATTCCCCCCGTTACAGCCTTACATTCTCACCCCGGGCCTGGAACCATGCCTCAGCCTACAACCTCCGCGACCGGAGTTAACAGCGGTAGTCAATACAATTTATTAGTCCCTAACGTTAATGCTACTGGATCCAATTCGAACTCCAATTCTATCAATTCATCCCCTTCAAATCCGTCCAATACTAGTCCTAAATCTGCTAACTCCAATTCCATAACTCCGGTTGCTCCTAATACAACCATCAATACCTCTCCTAAAGGGTCCGGTAATAATAACGATACTAATGCAGTGATTGTGCCTTCTCCATATGGTCCTTTGGTACAATTTCAAACGTTCCCCGTGGGCAATGTCATGTATTCTAATATGGGAGTTCCTGTGCAAGTCCAGTCTATGCCGCAAGTTGTGCAAGTTCCGTTACCATTACTTCAGAATCAACTTCAATTACAAGGTTTACAAACCTTACCTCAAAGCATACAACAACTTAACTTACAAGGCAACCCAGTTCCTATAGCATTGAATCAACAACAAGTAGTAGCGGCACAAGCCCAAGCTCATAGTCAACAACTCCAGACCCAGCATTATGATGCCCAAGCCCAATACAATTCTCAAGTCCAGGCTCAACAAATTCAAGCCCAAGCCCAAGCGCAGGCCCAAGCGCAGGCACAAGCGCAGGCACAAGCCCAAGCCCAAGCCAAATCACATAGTTTCAGTGCCCCTCAAGTTCATTTACATCCCCCAAGTTCCAGCGCCACTAGCTCCAAAGCAAGTACCACCAAACCCGCCAGTGTGACTTTGGCCAAGCCTGTAGGTCCAAACGATACCCACTCATCAGAGAACTCAGCCAATAGCACTCCGCCTCAAATGCCTTTGCCATCAATTTCAGCATCCCTAACTGGAAAGCCCACTAGTTCGTCCGATCCTTCGAATCATGTGGCTCCTAATAGTAACAGCAACAATCCTAATAACTCCCCTCCAACATTACCATCTATCCATAAAGATTCATTGGTAGCATCTCAATTAAGTAGCCGTGGATCCGTGAATTCTCCTCCTTATGCCTATGGTCAACCTACCAATCCCATGAGTGCCAATACTAATAGCAATTCCAATGGTAATTCCAACCTTGATTCTCCCAGATCTTCACATTCAGGTGTCTCATCAGATACATCTAATGTAGGGTCTCGCTCAGGCTCCACTACTAATTTAAATTTGATTAAGAATATCAAGTTGAAGTCTGAATCGCCCCCTAATAATAAGTTGGAGGTTAAGCTTCCTCCCATTAAGGTAGAAGAAGAGGCTCGTGACAAGGTCCCCTCAATCTCCAAGCTTTTATCGTAGATTGGCTCGATTCTTTCCATATATTTATTAGTATTTTATACAAACGGGTATTTGATTTGGTCCTTTGTGAATACTGTCATACTTTGGTTCTAAACTTTCGTTAAGTTTCCCTAAGTTTTTGTACTATACTTTTGTAAGATTATTGTAAACTACTTTTTACATAAAGTACTATTAATATATACTATGAAATAACTTTTTTTTTTTTTGTATTTTTCTCGTCTTAGGGTGTCATATATTTTTTAAGTATGTTTTAAGTCGTTTATTTGCTGATTTTACTTCCAAGTTGGTCACCTCGTATATACCAGGGGTAACATATTAACCTCGCATATTAACGTAAGGTACCATTTTTCTGCTGCAATGCGTCGAACTAATTAAAGCCGATTCTCGCAGGAAATATGTAAAAGAAAATGCTACGTGCGTGTCCTGGCGCCAGAACGAGGAATAGCGAGAAAAGGGCCCAATATGGCACCATCTGGTACTACTTGCGACAGGAACAGTTAAGCAAGGTCGAGACAATATATCAATCTAATAACGCTATGAAATAAATCCTAGAACAACTACTAAGATACACGGTATCCAATGCGAAAGTTCATTGATTGCATTACGAAGAGACTATTGTAGATGCCATAGCTATAAAAGTTTATATTGAAAAAACCTACCTGACATATAGACCCCAATGTCTACTTCTTGTGTGCTTGTTGTTGTTGTTGCTGCTGCTGTTGCAATTGTTTCTTTTTCTGGATCTTCTTATCATCAATTTGTTCCACTTTGACTTCATTCAATCCCTTTTCTACTAAAAGTTTCTCAATAAATTCCGTAGCTTCTTCACTTAAATCTCCTTGCACTAATATATCTTCATGTTGTTCAGCATTCTTCACAATGGAACACCCCGTAGCAAACCTTGAACTTAATTGTTTGGACAATTTCTTCAATTCAATATCAAATACTTCTAATCCACTTATAGAAATAATGTGTTTACGCTTATTACGCTCAATACGTTTGATTATGACTTTGGAAGCTAATTTCTTTTGCAATTCTCTTTCCACTCTGGCTTCTTCTCGTTGTTGCTTCTTTAACAAATCTTGGGATATTTTGGCTTCTTTTTCAAGACTCAAGGTTGAGGTTTGATTGGCCAACGCTTCATCACTATACAAGGTGTTGAATATATCTTCGTAATTCTCTTTTAACCATTGCTTACATCTTGTAAAACTTAATCCAAATTCACAATATTCAGGAGGAAATGAGCACACACCACAATATAACACTTGTTTGGCTTCCATGGTTCCGAATAGTTCAATTTACAGGAATATACCTTATAAATATCTATGCAATTTAATCCTAACAAAGGTTATATATAAAGTATATAGTGCAAAATCAGAGAAAAAAAATTTCAGAGAAGTTTAACGATGTCGCATTTCTCGCGAGATCGCTTGTTAAGCATTGGAATCACAATTGAGTTCACACAACTCTTTGATCTACGAGGCTCACTACTAGACAATATTATTACTATGACACTTACCTATTCTCTATGCGATACTATAGAATATGACAATTTACTATTTTAATTTACGGAGTGAAGAAGTATAAGTTCCGATCACAATGAGAAACATTTCTCACCGGCCGCGACGACTCTAACTCGATACATCTCTTTAAAGACTTATTCAATAAAATCTTATCATCGAATTTCTCATAAATAATCGACAAGTAGTACCAAATTTCAATAGAATTGTAACCCAACGGCCAACATGCCAAAAATGTTTCCAAATAGTTCTTTAAACGAATAATTCCAATATTCAAATCTTTGGTAGATATGAATAATGAACTTTCCGCGTTATCATCAATTAAGAACAATTTACACAACCCCAACAAGTTCTCCAAATAATCCAACTTATTAAACTCCATATCTTCTAATGCCTCCAACGACTTTTCGAATTCCTGTAAAGACAAAAACTTGGATTGCTTAGAAGTTAAGTAACCTAAAGCAATGAAGGTCTTAACATTGGGTTTATAAATCTTCTCTGCTTCAACTATACATAGTTCCAGTTCTTCATAATATCCAATTTTGTAATAAATTTTACTGGTGAATATCCAAATATCTTGCAAAATCTTCCTTTCTTCATCGGAAATACCATTGAAAGACAATGATTTCAACTCATTTTTACCACCTTTAATCTCACTAATATGTTTAATATTTTCTTTCGCATTCTCCTTTTTAGTTGAATTAAGTCCCAGCTTTTTATTCAGCTTGGGATCTATTAAAGTAGGCCGATGACTCCATTTATTATCAATTAACTGATGCTTGTCACTCCCACTGGTCTTACTTTCTTTGATTTGTTCTTCAAATTTAATATTGAACAATTCATAATATAGAATAAACACTTCTTTCAAGTTGTCCATAATATTTAAGGTCGTGTAGAGCTTTTCTAAAATAGCCAATTGCGTCATCTTCAACTGTAAGATTTCATATTTCACGTTCAAAGGGATTTTGAACTCATCATTTTTACATTTAATAATGTAAATACCAGCAATATTTAAGGCGTTATTGATGAATTTTTCCAGCTCTTTGATGTTAAAAATGGACGCATTCAACGCCAATAAATTCCAGGTTTGGAAAGATTCAGGAAACTTCTTCAAAATGAACTTACATAATTTGGTACTGTCGTTGATCTCATTCCTGTAAGACAAGGTCAAAGCATAGTTGAATAAGTAATGCACATTACCGGTAGAATTGACAATCAAACTGTTTTTACAATAGTTCAAGTACTTCTTCTGATAGGCCAAGTTGATATCCAGAGTTGGAGGAGAACTGAAAATCAAGCTATAGTAATACAAATTACCCATAGAAAACCAACTTTTACTGACCAATTGGATGAAATCATTTTTGTCAGTTAACAAAATATTAGTGTTATACTTGTTGTATAAAAACGATAAGTTGTTGTAGGAGTGTTTTTTGAAAGGCTCATCGTCGTCATAACTTAAATGACAAAGTTTCTTAAGGACCTCTAAATAATGATACAACTTCTCACTAAAGGTAAACAATTGGTCCACAACCACCTTATTGGAGCTATATTTAAACTTGGAAAGTTTGTGATCATCGATTGGGTTAAACTTAATTAAACAAGTGGAGTAGATATCAATGATTGATAAAATATCATGGATTTCCCCTTTGTTTATTTCTTCGTCCTTCTCATAATAGTTAATTAAAGTCCTAAAACATGCCAACGCTTCATCATATTCTTGAAGTTCTAATAGAATCTTGATATAGTGAGTTAAAATGATTTTACTTTGATAAGTCTTTTCCATTAAGCTAATCAAATTCTTCTTACTCGTTTGTAAATTAATTAACCTCTTGCCCTTTTTACCCAAAGTGGAATATAAATTATCAATAAAATCATCGAATTCATTATGATTATCGTCAGCGTTAGGGAAGTCCACCTTCAACTTTAATTGGTCGTTGATCACCGAGGTCAAATACTTAGAATATTCGTGTTTGAAGTTTTTATCGATAATTTTATTGACATTGATCCCTGACTTAAAGTTAACCAAAAAATTACAATATCTCATAAAGGAATTCTTATTGTCAATGAACCTTAACTTTAACACTTGTGGGAAACTTAACTGAGTTTCCCCATTATTACTAATAGCTAAGCTCAAATACTTGAACAAAATATCCAACCAGTAGTTACCGGCCACTTCAGTCTTACAAAAAGGCTTTTCTTTGTAACATAAGTATTCAATCCACAACTGGTTGCTTTTTTGATGATCGGTATTCAATACACCTATTAATACGTTATATCTACAAATCAAATAATTCAAAAAGTTGTTCTGAGCAATAGTCAACTTATGAGAATGATAATGATCATTATTCACAGTTATGGAGTTCAACGTCTCGTGCATCAAGTCATCCTTCGAACTCAAAAAATATAAATGCCCCAACAAAATGGCACAGTACAATTTATCCAGGTATTCCTTGTTGATATCATTGTAGTTACTAGCTATAGACTCTGCGTAGTCAATCAATTGACTCAACTTCTGGTCAGCTGATTTGCCATCTCCAGGTCCATGATACAAATTAGCCGGTACCAATTCGGCACCATCAAACTCATTCTGAATTAATAGTTGTAATTGGTAGTCAATAAACACCAATTGTTTGAAAAATTCCTGACTGTCTTGATACTGCAAGACTTCCTTGGGGAAGCATCCGAGATTAAGGGTCTTCAAATCATCATCATAGGCTGACTCGATATACATGTTGTCAGTAATCGAACCTGAAAAATATCCACTTGAACAAGTTTCCCCGACTCACCGCGAACTTCTGAATATCTCACAAACTTCGTGTGATTTTTTGCCCTGATTCATATGATACTGGTGCGCGTACCCCAAAACTAAACGGTCCCAAAACCCATAGGTGCTAGCATCTCTCAAAGATTCTATATAAGCCGGGTAAATCGGCGATCTGGGTTATGTCTCTGCTAGAATTGGTGGGGGCATGGAACTTCTGCTTCAATAGAGGGAACATGGTGTCTCTTAAAAAACTGTCCATGCTTTCTCTTTCTTGTTCATTAACGTCTTCGTTATCTCCAGGTCTGTAAATGTCTGGAACATATAAAAGGGATATTTGTCTCATTATGCCTTCAAGACAAGGCTTTTCGTGTTCAAAGTTGATCTTCAGGCCCAATCTATAGATGAAGTATGGTAATTTATCTATAGATGGCCGAATGTCTTTGGTTAACATCGGCAAAGTGGTGATGAAATGTTGTTGGTTCTGCTCAATGAATTTGATTTGAAAATATTCTTCAAACATGTCTTTCATTGCCACTATATTGGGGATCACACTTTCCTTATTGTTCCCCTCAGTCAAGTCTAACAATTCTTCTAAACATAAAGGTTCCGATAATTCTATGACTCCGTAATTGCAGAATTCACTTAAGGCTATTTGATAATAAAACTCATACAAGATGGATCCGTAATCACACAAATAGAGGCTGACATCATGCTGGAAACAACAAAGCCTTTTGGTAAGATCAACAACCCCGATATACGAGCAGTGTCCAATGATTTCAGATAGATTTTGATCGGTCATTTTTGTGACTTGGTCTTTTAGTTCAACGATGCTATCTAGAGTTACTTTGAGTCTCTTTCTATCTGTATAGATGAGTGTGTCCTGGTCGGACACCAGCTCCACAGTGGTATCTTTGGAACTATCATCATTTGTGACATCAGCAATAGAAAAGTGTTGGTCCTCTCCCGATTCAACCTCAAGTTCTAATTCCGGTTCTGGATCATCTTCTCTTTCAGGTGCCTCTTCGTCATTGTTAAACTTTCTTAACTCGCCCAATTTTGAGTTGATACTTTGACGGACTTCCACGTCTTCTTGGGAAGACTGTGCGCCAGGTTCTTCTTCCATTACCTCCAACTCGGGTGTCACAGGATGGTGGTTCTCTGTTTCTTGAAAATGTTCCCCTTTCCAGTCTTGCTCTTGAGGATCTTTGTCTTGAGGATCTTCTTCATGATCTTCGTCTTCATGATCTTCGTCTTCTCGCTCTCCGTCTTCTCGCTCTCCGTCTTCTCGCTCTCCGTCTTCAAGCTCTTCGTCTTCTCGCCCTCCGTCTTCTCGCCCTCCGTCTTCAGGATCTTCGTCTTCTCGCTCTACCTTATTTCTTTCTTCCGACACTTCCAGTTCATCTTCCAGTTCTATATTACCAGCACCTTCCTTTTGTTTGTATTGAATCTCATTATCATCTTCCTCTTCCTCTTGCTCGTTCTCTTCCCTTCCATTCTCTTGACCTTGTTCAATCGTTTCATCTTCAAGTATATTCGTTGACTCCGCAATCTCTCCAGATTCAGTAACAACTGATGCCAGGTTTTGTTGCTGATACCTTAGGCGAGAATCAGACCCAGAACTGTACGTCTTATGCAATAATTCTTTTAACTTTGGTTGACTGGAATCAACTCTGACAAGCTTATTCTCTTGTCGATACTTCTTTACTTGTTGGGACGCATTATCATAGTCATCATACTCTCTCTTGTTAGAATTCGACAACAATACTTGGGACTTGAAGGTTCTAGAATTATCAACAGTGGATAACAATCTATGAATCTCTGCGGTTACAATTTCGATTATTTCATCCTCATTCAAAAACCGAACTTCCCTCTTGGTGGGATGGACATTAACATCCAAAATCTGAGGCCGCAATTCCAAGCTTAAGTAAACAAACGGCTGATATCCTTTTGGTAGAAAAAATTGATAAATTGAATTAACAGCCCTTCGCAATGGATCACAAGAAACCAACCGGTGGTTGATAAAGAATATAGACTGTGACCGCTTTCGATAATTGAAATTACAGTTGGTTATAGCCCCCGTGACCTTAAGTAAACCATACTTATCTCTCATCTCAGGTTGAGAGTTCTCATCAATATTGACATTGATCAACGCGTTTGCACATTCCGATCCATAAACAGTTCTAATTCTCTCTTTCAAAGGAATATTAGGTCTAGTAATTAACGCATGTTGAGTATCTCCATACTTCTTGAGACTAAACCCCACCCCTTCAGTATGCACGGCGTATTTCCCTATGACATCTAAAATTTTCAAATATTCGTCACTCTTGTTCTTAATCGACTTTAGTCGTGAAGGGATGTTATAAAATAAATCCTCTACTATGATCTGGGTTCCTTGTCTCCCTGCAACTGGCTTAGGGTCACTATTCGTGCCTTTGAAGTTGGGACCCACTAACTTCCCATTTAAATAATATCCTTTATACGCCAACGGTGAATCACTTGTCTTAGCCTTCGTTATTACGGATAATCTGGAGATATGTGAAATACTAGCTAGCGCCTCTCCTCTAAACCCATACGTAGCAATGGTTTCCAAATCTTCAAATTTCGTCAACTTGGAAGTTGCAAACCGTTCACACAACAATTCTAAATCGTCTTTGGCTATTCCGTTTCCATTATCCGTGATTTGTAGCATCTTCAAGCCTCCATCTCGTACTAATATGTCTATCATGGACGAATTTGCATCAATTGAGTTCTCTAACAACTCTTTAAGGGCGTTGGCAGGCTGAATGATGATTTCCCCTGCGGCGATTTTATTAACCACCGACTCATCAAGCTTTTGAATGGTTTTCGCTTGTGGAGCCTGTGAATCCATGTCTGAACCCATCTCTTATATAGCACTTAATACAAGCGCGATAACGCGCAACGATTTTTCAATAATTCTTTTGTGGGCTCCAAAACGGTGTGTAAGGAATTTATAGAGAGGAGCAACAAATCAAAACATGACCCTTGAACTGGCCATGACCCAAGATGGTGGCAGGAATAATAACAAGAGATCCAAAATGTCAAACAACGAGATTGTGAATGAATATGAAACATATAGAAAAAGACTAAAGAATGAGGGCCATTTGGCTTATAAGGGAGAGGCCACATCAACATTGATTAAGAACTTGGAAGAGCTTCAACAGATATATACTATTGTGCAGAAGAATTCTAGTCTTTCTGTTCATTTCTCGGACGCTCAAGCGTTGAACGAGACGTCCAACTTTGCTGCTATAAATGCTAAGAACGTTAAGATGGATGATTTGGGACTATCACTCACTTGTGAGGATTTTGTTACTAAGGCGAGGGACTATTTATCCAACACTCAGGATAGTTCATTGGGAGAGGAGGAAGACGAAGGTGATAAAACGCATGAGAATGCTATGAAACCGAAAAGAGCTAAACTAGAGGCTGGGTTAAGTGGAGAATTGTCGGATCAGGAGGAAGACGAAGAAGATGAAGAGACCGAAGGTCCCTATGGGCTAGAAGACGATGATGAGGCCGATGACTACGACAATACGTATTATGAACAGACATTCAACTCATTTAGCTGGCTAAAACTAGGGTTGTTAGTGTATAAGACTAGTAATAAACCCATACCTATGGAGTTTTTAAATGGCCCTTTGGACACAGAGAAAAAGGCTGTTCAGAGAAACAGAATTGTTGATGATACCAGAGGATTGGTGCTGTCTACAGCGCAACAAATAGAAGCCGAGGATATGGAGATGGATTCTCAGAATACTTCAAACTTGGTACGATCGGTGTTTGCAACCGTGAGAAGTAAGCAAGCCGAAAACCCAGAACCGGTGAATTTTTTTAAGTTTTTCATTGACCCAGAGTCATTTTCTCAATCAGTGGAGAATTTATTCTTCACTAGTTTCTTGATAAGAGACGCTAGGTTGGAATTGAATGTTAATGATGAAGGCATCCCTGTGATCAGTAAGGTTGATAATGAAAGGACTAAACAAATTTTGCAAAATAATACTGCTTCCAGAGCCGCCACAACCCATCATATTGCGTCCTTTGATTATGAGACTTGGAAGGCCCTCATTGAAACTTTCGATATAAAGGAGTCATATCTTGGCCATCGTACCGTAGAAGGGGATTCTTTTGATATGATTGATCTTGAAGAAAGTGAAACAAGTGAACATGATGAGCCGAATGATGCCAATGCAGGTAATGCTCCATTAGGTTTCGAAGCTGTTGACGAATCAGAAACCGATCAATCGGTGTAGGTTTTTGATAATGAGTTACGAATTATTATTGCTATATACCTAAAAAAATTCTATATTACACTGTAGCTATATACACGAGATTATTTGGATATAATTCTATTTACTTCTTGGTGTGGTATATCTAACCACCCATCCACCTTTAAAAGTTCATTCATGGGCCATTTTCGAATGGGAAGAACATTTAAATCCGTCACTTTATTCAATGTCTCAAAGATTTCTATACCTGCAACTCCAATCATTATAGCATTGTCCGTACACAAAGAAACATCCGGGAAATGAAATTGGAAATCAGTACCTTTGTCCTCCGATAGAAGATCAGTATTTAAACAGTTTTGAAGCATTGATCGAAAGGTCTTATTTGAAGCAACTCCTCCAGAAAATATTAGATCTCTGACACCTTTAAACTTCTTATCACCTTGATTTTTGACACCATGCTTCATTAACGAAATATTAACTCTATCTATTATGTGTTTAAAGATGAATTGTTGAGACTTGTACGCTATAAATTGTTTGGACCGCTCATCTAGGACATGGGTCCGTAAGTAGTGCTGGATTGTGCTTAAAAATAACGCAAACGTAAACTCTATCTCTTCAGGGATTGCTTTATTATGAGGACCTTTCAATGGAAGTCTCAATTTATAATTAAATTCATTGTCTCTTGTATGAGTGGAAATCCTGTCAAATTCAACTTTCAAGTCCTCAGGAATAGAATCGATAAATATTTCAAGCTCTTTCCCCAATAAATTTCCCGAAATCCCCAATTCTCTGGCACATTTATCTAAGGAATCACCAACAGCTATATCACAAGTATTAATTAAGATTTCATGTTCCGTTAATGATTTCAGTAATACTAACATAGTATGACCTCCACTACATAGTAAGCTCAAATAAGGATATCGAGGTGGAGCTATCAAGGGACTTTCATGAGATTGGAGCTTGGAAACTAATACATGTCCAAGCATATGATGCACTCCTATAAAAGGCTTGTTCCAGCCGATTGACAAACCCTTAGCAAGCTGAAGACTGGCAGATAAAGATCCCAACATACCAGGTCCTCTAGTACAGCATACCAAATCCGGCGGATGTTCGTATAACCCATTCTTGCTGCAAAATTGAGCCACCATATTACCTATTTGTTGCTGATGAAACTCATGAGCTTGCGTGGGGACGATTCCTCCTGATAGCTGGGAATTAAGGGTTCTCTTCATTTGATCTAGAACCACCGGAACTTCAGTTCCCCTGGTTTTTTCAAGTAATGCTACACAAGAGTCATCACACGATGACTCTAGTGCTAACACTTTATATCCTCTCGTTCCAAAATTAGATGGGTTCGTTTTTATATTTGTGCAAATTCTTGTGAAAACGAAACCATAAGGTTTGAATATACCCCTAGAAACACCAAAACCATTGTAATATGCTACGAAACTGCCACCATTTGGCCATATCATTTCATCTGACCGCTTAAGTTCCAATGAGATTTGATCAGTTTTGCGCGCATGAAAAGGCATCGAGATTCTTGACGTTTTCTATATAAAGTGAAGAGGTAATCTTGGTAGCAGCTTTGATACCTTCCACTCTTTTGGTCCCGCTCTTTTTCAACTCTTTTTCTTCATTTCAGGACTTGCATTTGCTAGTTAGGCTGGCAATCTTGGAATACATATTGATAGAACAACAGCACCAACTTGAATGGCGGGACTCTTCACTACTCCCACGGTTCCTCTAGGGTTCCCCCATCACCATGAACCAGCATCTTTTGAAGAGGAAATTTTGGGTAAAGATGGTACCAATCAAAACAAAGGAACAGATTTGGATTCCAAGTCACCTATACTACACTGTATGATAGCAGGAGGATTTGGAGGAATGGTGGGTGATTCTTCGATGCATTCTCTTGATACGGTCAAGACTAGGCAACAAGGATTTCTGCATAGTTTAAAGTATAAGAATATGATTCCTGCTTTTCGGACGATTTTTAAAGAAGAAGGGCTCTTCCGAGGTCTTTATGGTGGTTATACTCCTGCATTATTAGGATCGCTTCCTTCCACAGCAGCCTTTTTCGGGATTTATGAATACTCTAAACGAATGTTTATTAATGATTATAACCTAAATGAGACTTTTTCTTATTTCATTGCCGGGGTACTAGGAGATTTGGCTTCAAGTGTATTTTACGTGCCGTCTGAAGTATTGAAAACTAGATTACAACTTCAAGGTACATATAATAATCCTTATACAAGAGGTAGTGGCTACAACTATAAAGGACTCTTTAATGCAATCAAAACTATATATAGAGTTGAAGGTCCTAGGACTTTTGTGTTTGGTTATAAGGAGACTTTATTTAGAGATCTACCATTTAGTGCCATTCAATTTGCGTTCTATGAAAGGTTTAGAAAAATAGCCATTATATATAATGGATCGGAAAATTTGCCGGTATCGTCAGAAATCTTAACCGGGGCCACTGCTGGAGGGTTAGCAGGAATTTTAACTACTCCATTAGATGTCATTAAAACTAGAATTCAAACTGCCACCGAGACTTCTGGTGCACAGTTATCGACTGTTAGAGCTTTGGGTTCTATTTATAAATCCGAAGGGTTCTTCGGTATGTTTTATGGTGTAGGACCGAGATTCATCTGGACCGGTGTTCAAAGTTCAATCATGTTATTGTTATATCAAGTGTCTTTGAAGACAATAAACGCAGCATTGGATGAAAAAGATGGTGTATTAAAGTAACGGGCACCCAACTGTTCATTTTGTATCATAGTAAAATTGTAAATAGAATTTAATAGAAATATATTTATTCATTTGATGAGTTAGCTTGTACTGCTTGCAATCTTCGAAGTTTCATGGTCGTTGGAATCAAATTCAGAAGAAATCAGAGCATTCACTTCGTTTCGTTGTTAACAATTTCTAAGATAGTTTCAGTGTATCTATCAAACTAGGAGTAATTATAACATATTTTAGAACTTGAGTAGAAGAATCATCAAATCAGATAAATTAGACAAAAACGATTGAAGAAAAAGTGAAAAAGCTTAGAAAACTTTCTTGTGGAAACACAAATACAATTCCTACATTTTTCAGTTAACGAAATCGGAGAGGGTTTAGTGGGTGGTTATATTATTTTGAGTCCCTCACTTTGAGTCCCTCTCACTTTGAGTCCCTCTCACTTTGAGTCCCTCTCACTTTGAGTCCCTCACTTTTGAGTCCCTCTGAGGGACTCAACTAGTGACGTTTTTGCCTATTTCTTTATGCAAACAATATATATTAAAATTACTAGTAATTATAACATATCAGTGAACTTACGGTGTGGAAAAATCGTCACATCACTTAATATAGAGAAAAACCTGCGGAAAAAGGGTGAAAAAACTCTGAAAAGTACTCAGAGAATAGATACAAATCGGAACTAAAACGGCAAGAAAAAGAAATACTTTGAGCGAAAAAGAGGGACTGTGCATAATCCGAGATAGTTTAGTGGCTAGAATTACCGTTTGTCGCATGGTAGACCGGGGTTCAATTCCCCGTCTCGGAGCATCTTTTTTTTGGGTTTGGAGGGTCTGTGTATATTAATATAGGTGAATTAAGATATAATTTGTTAGCAAAGATGGTGAGGATTGTCGATTTCTTTGCATATGCGGGTGAATGCGAATCAAATCTAGGTGTGTACCGTTGTTGCATGATAGATCGGGTTCAATTCCCCGACTCGGAGCTCTTTTTTTTTGTTTAGGTTGTGGCATGTAAAGTTGACAATTTATTGTTGCTTGCCTATTTAAGTTCTAGGTGGGTGGCAATGGAAGTTCGATTTTCTGCATAATGTTCTTTAAAAAAGAGAATTGGAGGAAAAACGTATATTTCACAGGAAAGAGATTGCTGCAAAGTTTTTTTTTTTTTTTTTTTTTTTTTTTTTTTTTTTTTTCGATGATGCAAAAGATTGAAAACTTGAAGATTTGAAACAATCACTTTTAATTCACCCCAGCTTTTACAGGTTTGGTTCGAGATAAGAAGAAGAGATTATCTGGGGTGTCTAGTGCCATCGAATACGAATAAACTAGCAAGAAAGGAAAAGTGCAAATAATTATTAGCATTCTCTGATTTCAAGCTACTCACATGAAGCAGAGAATACGGCATAATCGAGAAGACCCTATCTCCTGCCGAGGAACCATCTAGCTTAGAAGAAGAATATTGGCTCATGAAGAGCCCAGGTTTACACCCAACAGACAAATATTCGCCAATGTTTTCATCCATATACCAAATACCCAAAAAACAGACATAAAAAGGCGCTAGTGGTTTAGCGGTAAAATCCAACTTTGCCATAGTTGGGCCCCCGGTTCGACTCCGGGCTGGCGCATTTACTTTTTTGTATTCATGGGGCTAGGTGGAGGAGCTAGGAGTCTGTTTTTACGCTTTCAAACAACTAAATTTAGAAGAGGGAATAAAGTAAGCATAATACTGAGGACAAAACGAACAAGAAAGGTTTTCTTTTTTTCTCACACAAAATGACGAGTTCAAACTTTTAGATAAACTGGATTGTATTATTCCTCTTACAGGCTATATAGAGATCTTTTCAATAGTTTTTATGCAACATAAGAAGATGTTCAAGCACTTTATTTGTTGAAAATCTCGAGAGGTCCTGAGAATGATCGCGCATCGGCCGAATTTCGCGATGAGCTTCGGTTTCAAGGACTTCTATCAAGATGAGTTCTCCTCAAGAACAGGACTTGGTCGTGTTCAAAGATAACAATCTTGTTTCAGACAAAATATTAAACTCAGAACACTCGTATCTCTCTGTAATATCTTATGCAGAAGGGACTCAACCTACTTGGTTAGTGAACTCATTGATAGAGAATGCTATGGTTGGAACTGCGAGCCAAGTCAATAAAGACTTGAACAGAAAGGTCCCAAGAAGAGCCCAGGTGACATTCATATCTTTCACTAATCCAGAAGAGTTTTATTTGAAAAGCTGTAAAAAGTTTGGGCTAGAATTATCTCGTGACACAAATTTCCAATTCATTGACTGCTTTGCAGAATTATTCACCAAACATATTACCAACCCCGAAGATGCATTAGCACAAGTGAAGAGTTTATTCCAAATGATAGTTAGCACCATTGAAAAGATTCCTAATACAAAACGAGTAATATTTTTAGAAAATCCCGAGATTCTATTATCGGCCACCAACATTTCTAGTATTGATCTTTCCAATTTGATCATCAGAATAAATCGATTGTGCCGAAATCTATACATAATAACTAATCAGGCATCGCCCCAGCTTATAAGTTTAGCTACAGAAGATGCAAGCGATCCTGCTTATAAGAACACCGATTTCGCCACTAAAGTTCACCAAAGAGCTCACTTAAACATGCATTTAGAACCTTTAACTACTGGTAGAGCCAAAGATATAACTGGAATATTGACAGTATCCAAAGGGGCTATCCCTTTTGAGAATGGGCTAGCAGTCGATGAAAAGAGTTTCACTTACAATATTTCCAAAGAATCAAATATTAAATTATATTTCAGGTGAAGTCATTCTCGTCGAGCTCTATGACTTTTTCCTATGTATATTATATAAATCATCTAATTCAAATTCAATTGAACACCTAGCCCAAAGCAACGGAAATAAGGGCCAAACCGATCTCTCACCAACTAAAACCCAATAAGGGATATTCTCCATAGTTTTATGGACATCAAATACTCTCCCGAAATCTTTTAACAAATATCGCAATTCGGGCACAATAGTAATCTCTCTAATGCTGGCTAATGATTGGGGATGGGATGGCTTTTCATCAATGAAAAACCGCTTAAGGGTGTCTGGGAGGATACCCAATTTATCCATTAATTCAAGTCTGTGTTGAATCTCCATACCTAAAAGATTCTTGAAATACTTGAAAAGAGTGAATCCTGAATCCTTGACATATGCTTCGCTGGTGGTAAATGCAAATTCGTCACTGGGTTGAGTTAAATCTCCCGAGTCATCAAATTTCTTAGGCAACCTACGGTACTTGGTTCTTCCATAGCCACTTGTATGCTTCAAATCATTAGAAATCAAGGGGGCTAAATATGGTCGTGCCAAACTGGTTATAAAATGGTTAACATTAAACAACTCCGTCAACCTAGTATAAGGAGTTTTCGACTTGACGTTGAATTGAGAGTCAGAAAACGATTCCCGCCTGGAATCCTTTGATGAAAAGTAATGCTGAGAATAACTGACATCTTGGGGCTTTAAAAACTTGACATCAATGTCGGGGTTATGAGGAACTATTTTGTTGTTGAAATCCTTAACGTATAGTTTGACGTCGTCAGATAATACCCCTGTACCAATAGAAGCATATAACGCCGTCCATATAATTACATTGGGAGACGTTATGTAATTCAAAAGCGATGGAACTGATTGGTCAGTGGGGTGGATAGCAATATTTAACACTTTTTCAGTCTTTAAGTATGCCTCTTCAAACGTCAAGTCTCCTATTGTATCTCTGACAAATTTAAGGAACAATAAGATTTCTTGAGAATAACCCTTCTTTACAACATTCTCTATAACGTTTCCATATCTTTCATCCACGTCATGATTTAATCTATCGATGTTACCCATTTCAGAAGCAATAGAAATCAAAATAGGAATTAACTCGTCATCTGTTAAAGAACACACCAAAGACGCCACCGCTGCCCCTACAGCACTTCCACCAAAGATTCTCGGTAACAAGCCTTTGAAATATAATGCTTTAACCACTCCCAAATGACATAGTCCAAAAAGGGATCCTCCTTGAAGAATTAAAGCTGTACACCCATAGGACTGCCTAGCATCGTGGAAAAAGTCCAAGGTTAATTGCTTACTATTCATAATATATTCCGTGTTGGTGCTGTTGTCTTTTTGCACATTTGTCAGCTCATTTAAGTAATTTAAGCAATTCAATATTTCGGTGATATATTCTTCAATTTTAAACTTGGTCCCCATATAAGACTTCATATATAACTTTTTTTGAGCTATTCCGCCAAAATTTCGAATAAGACCCCCTCGTAAAAGTGACGTAATCAACGAGGAGTCGTTATTTAGTCTTGCATGCTTTAATAGTCTTGTTCTTTCATCTATCAATACATAATCATAATGTTTGGAGATTAAGTTCTGTCTCCACAAATCAATGTTGGTTAACCGGTCGATTGCCGCTACAGTCCTTTTCCATTCATTATAGCTTTGGACATTCTTAAGTTGTTTTACGTATTCCTTCAAAGGATCTTTACTATAATATAATTGATATACCTTCTTAGTCCAAAAAAAGAAGATATCTAATAAGAACTCCAATAACGCCCAGATGAAAGAGGGTGTGTGGTTGGATATAAAGGTTACCACTGGTAAAAGGTATTTGTGACGGCCGCTTATATTCATTAATACCTCATTACTTTGTGTTATATGTCAAGGGAATGCAACAAAGATCTGGGGTAAAGTAAGATACAAAAGTGATAAATACGGCGCGCATGTGAATTACTGCAAACCCTCAATAATTGTGTCAAGTTGTCGCAAACTTATGTCAGAACATGGAAAAGTGAATAATGACAGAGAAATATGTATTGATTGGGTCTAACTACTTGATCTCATTAACTTTTTTCCTCTATTGAAAAACTTCTTACCCAAGTTGGAAGCATGTAACCCACTCGTTTCCACTTTATCTTTAACGCTGGACACTCTACTTCTGATAGAGGCATGTCTTCTTAAATCGTTATGAGTAGCGTTTTGATAGGCCTCTGAGGCAATTCGTCCTATATGCATACTGGATGAGTTATTGGATTTAGTTAACGTCTCACTTAGCCAGGTTTGTAACCCAGTATCGTAACTAGTTTCCTTTTCGAGGGCTTCTTTTAATAAATTGATCCGATCAATCGATTGTGACGGTTTCATAATAGTCTTCCAATTCGAAACTGGATAAGCATTGGGAGGAAATGTCTTTCTTGTGGTTTGAGTGAAGTTCGACGTATCGCTGCTTACTCGTTTATGTGTATTGATTTGATCCTCGTTGCGGGTACTGTTGGAAATGGATATGCTTGGAACTATGGATGAGGATTCATTTGAGGTGGTCTCTGCCATAGAAGCTCCCGATTTCCCATCGTCAGATATTGGAGGCAATAAACTGGTATACCTTTGCGGACGGCTAGCTTCCTTGGTAAGACTTTCTTTAGAACTAATTTCTTCCTGGAATTTCCCTGAGTCGTAGGAATGCTCATTTAATATAGAATCACTAGTCATATTGTTTGAACTGCTAATACCTAAGCCTCGACTGGCTTGATCTCCTCTACTTTGGTCTCCACTACTAAAAGTGTCATCCTTATCGAGATCATTATCATCGGCATCTTCGTTGATACTTGGTAATGGTACATCCACAGTTTCTGGCATTGATACAGAACTCATCATAGACATATTATCTGAATTGGAGACATTTCTAGGCTTAGTGAACCTCTGATAACCTGAAGATGACTCATTATCCATACTGAAATTGAAGTTAGATTCATTGTCATTATCATTAATAAATTGATCGCGGAAATTGTTGGTATTGGGTTTCCAACCTCCCATAGAAAAGGTATTGGTACTCATAGTAGAGTCTCTTCTAGTGAGATCTCTATCAAAATTTGATGGAGGTTCCGGGAATTCACTCCTTTGATCAAATGAGTGCTTACCGGTGGATAAGGATCCCGTAGATCCCACTGGATGTAAGTCTGCTCCTCCGCTCGGTTGGTAGTCTGCGGGATTTGAAGACCGTTCTAGCTCTTCATTAACATCATCCTCATCACTCAGGTAATCAACTTGCTCTAAAGGCTTTTCTTCACGCTCTAGTGGGGTTTCTTCGTCTTCTTCCTTTAATTGAGGAGTATGGTCACTCCCTTTATCGCTCATATAAGCATCAACAGCATCACCAAAATTACTATAACTTGGAGACACTATTGATTCAGGTGGGGCTTTTTTGACCGACGAAGAACGACTGTTTGGAACCGATAAATCAGAAGTCGAGTCCGCACCAGGAAATCTGAGGGGAGCAGGAGGTTTACGAATAGATGGCTTATGGCCACTGAGTTCATTCACATATTTTTCATGGTATGACTTTTCATCGGTGGTGGAAAGTGGCGCAATAGGAGTAACCGGCTTTTCATCGGTATCATCATAATAATCATAATTATTCTCGAAGTCGGGTAATGACATATTATGTATGGAGTCCATCTGAGGTAATCCTTCATGATCATTTTGAAACGAAGCACTTTGTAGATCGTTTATCAAAGAGTCTAAAGCATCGGATCTGTTATGACTATGGCTGGCATCATCAGGTCCATAGTTATCATCGTAAGTGTTGGCATCACTGGTATCATTAAAGTCCTGTTCATCTTTATTTTGCTTTTCATAATATGGAATTGGATCACCCTCATCAGAATCATCGGAGTCTTGATTGTATGTTTTGTTATCAATAGATAACACCAAGTTATCATTGACCCCAGCTTTCTTTATCGATTCGCTATCGGACTCCTTGTTCTGATCATCTGGGTATTCTTCTATAATATCCCCATAACCGAACAGACTGTTGTTCTTATGCGAATGAGTTTGCGATTGTGTTCTTGAATGAGCCAAAGTGTCAGCAGGAGCCTGAGCAGGAACATCGGCAGGTCTAGTTGCTTTTAAATCAGCCACTCTCAAATCAGCTGGTTCATTCTGTATAGAATCAGCATCAGATTGGAAACTTTGCTCCGAAGAAGGAGTTTCCATATTATAGTTAGGCGTGGGTGGCTGGAATTTGCTGCCTTCTGATTTGGTATCAGTGGTGATGGTTTGAGGTTTGACAGTTCCCGTATCGGTGTCATGTAAATTGACCTTGTCATCGTCCGAATTCGAGTCATTGTCAGAATCGTGATCTTTTAAGTTGTCTATGGATAACACCAACTTCTCATCCTTCTTGGGACTTTCTTCACCGTTCTTCCCCTCTTTATCGGCCTGGTCTTCTTTAGTGTCTTCTTTGTCTTGTGCTTGTGGTAGTATAAACCTCTCAGCTGGCACTTCGTTTAGACCAGGGCTCCTTACAGGTTCGTCGTCTTCTGACCCTTCGGAGATATCTCCGTAATCATAGCCGTCGTCGTCATTCCAGTCATCACCATAAGACGGAACAGATGCTCTGACCCATCTGGTGGACTTGTGTCTGCCAAACTTATCACTCATTGTTAGGTCAGTTGTTTTGGCTATTTTTAGGCGCGCAGTTAAGAATTCGTGTTGGGAATGGAGAATTGAGAGATGTGACAGAGAGAATGTGTAGATGTAGCGTTTGTTGAGGGAGGAGAAGGAAAAAAGAGTTAGCTGGGTAAATAGATTGGAAAAGTTAGTAAATTTCGGTTCTATTAGAGCTATATGACAGGCTTCAATCTGTTTAATAGTAGTAAATCAGTCGTAGTCTAAACTATAATCGTTGTATTCTCTACATAATGAACTTTAAATCCACTTCAATTGGATGAGAACTAGATAATTGGGGCTTTTGAGTATATTTCCCACTTAAAAAGTCTCTCATGTTATTCAACAATGAGATATATGACTGATTAGGTTCTTGAGAAAGAATCGAGATAAACGCATAACTCATAGCACCACTAGCAGTCCCGTTGAACGACGCATCGGCAGAGGTTTGATCATCTTTACTCCCTGATAAACTAATGACATCAGCTGGTGAAGCTTTCATATTTCTGACTTTATCAGTGTCATAATTGGCGGAATTATAAACCGTTTTAGCCATACTCCCCAATGAGGAGAGAACTCCTCCCATACTACCTCTACCATAACTGAGAACTGCTCCCAAAGCATCACCTCCAACGTCTTTCATAATACTTGGTTCTTTAACTACCCCTTTGGTGGAGTAAACATAAGGTAAATCAAGAGCTGTTCCTGAGTGACACGAATCATATAGAGCAGTTAATCTACACCCTGGTGGTAAAGGTTTAACCATAATATCATGCATGATATCATCTACAATAAACCCACTTTGCTGGAAGTCCAATGGATAAATAACCTGATCAAGTCCATCTTCTTCATCTCCATCCAAATCCTTGGTAACTCCTCCATGTCCAGAATAATGGAAGAATAAGGAATCATTGGGTCTAGCTCCATTGGTCAACCATTGCATAGCTCTGAGGATATTTTCTCTAATGGGCACTTTACTGGGATTACGCTGATCGTCTGTCAAAATAATCATGTCTTCCCATCTATATCCATACCTTTCGTTTAAAAATCTACTCATATTCTTGACATCATTAACACATCCTCTTAACTCGTTGTTGGAGCCAAAATAGTTGATTCCTATTAATAAAGCTTTCCGTCTCCCGGAACAATTCGAATATTGAAATGTAGCACCGACATTACTCTGGAATCGTTGTGGTCCGGTGGGTGGTGCTTGCGTAGGTCTAGCAGGAGCTCTGTTATAACCATAAGATTGTTGAGGGGGGCCTTGTTGATAATAGCCTTGTGGAGGACCTTCATGATACCCTTGTGGAGGACCTTGATGATACCCTTGTGGTGGGCCCTGTTGATAACCTTGTGGTGGTCTTTGATAATTGCTGTTGCCACCGTACAGATGATTTCCTGATCCTGGAAACATGTTGAACCTTGAGCAAATAAGCGACTTAACAGTTGGAGATTACACCAAATTTCACATTTCGCAGTATCAACACTGCGGCTCATACAAATATTTGGTGATAGCCTTGAATCACTTTATTACCATTGACCGTCTATGAGCTACAATTAATTCAGTCTGAGAAAACATTTCACACGACAATCTACAATTATAATAAAATCTTATATTCAATACTAACTACAATTTGGAGTTTTCTTGTTCGTTTTGGTTAATAATCACATTTGGATACAAATCACCCATCATATTTCCAATGTGCCATAACCCACCATCAACCACAGAAATAGTCCCGGTGACATAATCAGCAGCCGGTGAGAACAAATACACTGTAGTATCGGCAATATCTTTAGTGGACCCAATTCTTTGTAAAGGAACTTTGCTTTGGTAAGCTTCAGTTCCACCAGGAGCTAATTTGGCCATACCTTCAGTTCCTCCAATAGCACCAGGAGCAATACAGTTAGATCTAATTCCCAAGGGACCCAATTCTACGGCCAAAGCGTTAGATAAAGCATCAACCCCAGCTTTAGCAGCAGAGGCATGAGACTGGAATGGAATCCCATAATAATGTAAGGTAGCACTAACAAAAATAATGGATCCTTTGTTTTTCTTCAACTCCATAAAACATGCCTTAGCAGTATTATAAGAGCCTAATAAATCGATAGAGATAACAGTTTTAAAGGCATTGGCAGATAAATGGTTGAAGTCACTTAAAAAGTTCCCAGCGGCTCCAGCAATCACATAATCAATTCTCCCTAAAGCCTTGACAGTTTCTTCCACCGATTTGGCTACAGAGGAAACCTCTCGAACGTCAACATTCCCAATCCCAATAACTCTAGCACCATCTCTTAATTTACTCATTTCTGCTGCTGCTTGTTTAGCTTTGGCGTCATTTCTACCAATAATTGCAGCATCGGCCCCTAAAATAACCATAGCTTGGGCTTGCACTTTGCAAATGGTCCCAGCACCTCCAGTAATATAAAGGACTTTGCCTTTAAATAAATCTGGTTTGAAGGCACAGTTGTCAAGGTATGATCTGTCTAATTCCATTGTATTCAGTAGGTTGAGTTTGTTCAAATGAATAACTTGTTGGATTAAGTTGAATATATATAAATTAGAGTGTGAAAATCGCAGCGCTACAACCAACCTCAAGTGTGGGGGATGAGAAATGTTACCGAGGACCAAGCGGCGATAGCGGCGCGTGAGAGACGCACCACCGCACTTAAGACAAAAACGGCGGAGACTGGAGAGAGATGTACAGGTCGTGGATTTTCTGTTTATTGAACACTAAATAACTGCATTATATAAAACCAAGCATGGGCATATGAACAGCAAACACCAACTAATTGAAGTTGTATTAGGTCTTACAGGAAGAACATTTGTCACATTTCTTTTGGCATGAGCAAGAAGAACAGGTGCTGCAGGAACCGCATTTAACGTCTTTATGGCTGTTAACTAAGGTGGTGCGACAATTCATTCTAGTGTTAAGTAGTTGATCTGATTTGATAGATTAAGGCAATTAAAAATATTTAATTGGAATGTAGTTATTGAAGGATTAGTGAAGGGATATTTAAGCTTATTTATAGTTTTCGTAGTTTTTGAGGTAAGGATTTGCTTTTTACTAATAAGTAAATATTTCATTCGTCATTCTGACAAGATTTGACGGTTGCAAGGCTAAGGTTGCAAATTTCGCAATATGGACACTCTTACTACCAACGGCACGACCGTTGAATAAAGGTAAGGTATTACAATACAAGCAACAATAGCCTGATCTTACTTTCTCCAGCCAAGCTTGTATTTGTTGTAGGGTGTGACCAGAGAGTATAACATAATCTAAATCATTATTGGAAAAGCGTTAAGACAAATAATTGAGGAGTTTGAACGGTTCTATTGTGATTTACCTATTATCAATATGGATAATGTAAACGGTGCTACAGGGGGCAGTCATACTTTTTTTACATAAATATCGGTTTCTATTGTTTAAAAAGGAGTACAGGAGATCAAGGTTTCTCAATTGGGAAGATTTTTCGATAACACAACTATAGTGGTTAACATGCCTGTATACGCAGAAGTTCCCCTTTACAA
This sequence comes from Yamadazyma spencermartinsiae, assembly GCA_030582355.1. Lineage (NCBI taxonomy): Eukaryota > Fungi > Ascomycota > Pichiomycetes > Serinales > Debaryomycetaceae > Yamadazyma > Yamadazyma spencermartinsiae. The sequence goes on along the minus strand of JAKTXB010000026.1, from coordinate 132 downwards.
CGCCAACAAGAGTTAATTGTACAGTGTTTTCAGGATGAATAGCGCACCTTTGTCATTAGGATGTCGTAGTACTCTTTTTTAAATGTCGTTCTGATAGTATTCCAATATCGCCTGGGGCAAACTTGAATCACG
>JAKTXB010000025.1:0-144489 GCA_030582355.1 Yamadazyma spencermartinsiae | reverse complement strand
ATTTTGGGCGCTAGAATCCACACTAAAGGTGGTCTTGTATTCCCAGTCAGCTTCCCCAATCCATTGAAGTCTTCTTTCATTATCATCAACAAAAGGATCTTCTATTTCTCCATTTTCTAACAAATCAGGATGAATTTCGGTGGCTGCAAATCCTTTTCTCCCTGGTCTCCAATTGTCTTCGGTAGACTGCTTATAGTACCAATCCTTCAATACCACCTCACTTAACATTATTATCTTTGCTTGCAAGAATTCGATAAGATCTAGCAATGATTACACATATATATATTGTCAATATCATAAAACGTACAGGAGGATCCCCCAACTTTTGGTTAGGAAGGTTTGCCCCCACTCTTTTATCCGCGCCCCCACTCCTTCGTATTCTCTCTAGCCATTACGTGCTGTCAACGAAGATTCTACATTTTCGTATTTGTGGGTGGCCCCCACCGATAGCTAATGCGTTTGTGTAACCGTCGGGATAGATGAAGTCTTTCAGATCAATGTCTAACTGTGCTCCAGTGGAGGCACTTGCAATATGTGTGCTAACACGCAGCTGCTCCTCTATATTACGACAAAGAAGTTATTCCCCTCTGGAGTTAAAGAATGCCACTCATGGGTTAGTAGATTCCAATATCCATTCATGCTAGTCACCTGACTGCAAAAGCTTTATTGATTTGAACATATTTATTAACACACACAAGTATACACACAATATAATCAGTTAGAATCCAAAGATCTTGACACTTCTATTTCACCCAAAGCAGCTTTAATTGTTTCAACATCTCCCTTTCTCGCAGCAGTTGACATCTTGATACTTTCTTTAACCGATTGTGGCTGGCTGAAAACGTATTCAATCTCTTCTAATGATAATCTACTACTCTCAATAAAGAAGAAATAAATAACCCCGAACTCAAATAAATCCCAAAGAGCAAAAAACAAGTAATAGAAATGTTTAATGTTTTCCATAGCAATAGGAGCAGTGTAAAGATTCAAAAAGGAGGCAGCGTTACCAACAAAGTGCCAAAGCGCTAACCCACGAGCCCTCATATCATTACTCATATACTCCGATGCTAAAATCGGTTGAAGTGAAGTGTAACCAAAACTGAAAACAGCTTGAAATAAATAAATGAAGAATATACCAGCAGTAGCAGCTGAAGTATTGTCATTATCATCATTGAACGTTTTAGTGGCTGCCGTTAAAGCGATAAAACAAATAACAAAGCCAGTAGTGGCCGATAAAAGAATTGGTCGTCTTCCAAGCTTCTCTACTATATAAGCTCCAAGATTGGAAGTGAAAAGACAAATAATTGAATTGACAGCTGTTAATAATAGTCTTGTTGTGGAATTTTCGATTCCTAAATTCAAGAATAATGTAGTCATATAATAAGTAACTACTTGATTACCACTGAATTGGGAAAACCAGGACCAAATAACCACCAACGCAGTTCTCTTTCTTCTGGCTTTGGAAGTGAAAAAAACTCTGAAATCAAGGTAATCTTTTGGAGTTAAAAACCCACTTTCCTTATAAGACTCAGCAATTTGGCCCATTTCTGCCAACACAATTGGATGATTACTATCGCCACCAGCATGATATTTAATAATAAAATCTCTACACTTGTCAATCTTATTTTTGGAGTACAAGTATCTTGGAGATTCAGGAGCCAATAAAATACATGCTAAAACAATACCTGGGCACAAGATTTGCAACCACAAAGCAATACTAAAACTCTTGTGGGTACCAGCATAATGAATTTCAGTTCCGTATAAAGTCCAGGTAGCAAGAAGGCTTCCAATGTAGTAGAAGGTATTGTAGATTAAAACAAGGTGTTTCATATCACTTGGAATCACTTCCACTAAATAAGCAGGAGTACAGGTGATAGAAAGAGTACAGCCAAAACTTAATATAAATCTAGCTCCAATGAATGCATCATGATTTGAAGTAGTAGCAGAAATAATTGCCCCCACAATAAGGATAATCAACCCAGCACAAATTGTATAAACTCTTCCAATATAATCAGCTAACCAAACTAACCCACAAGATGCCATAGAACCGGCAGAATAAATCAGGAACACCAATCCAGTTCCCTCTGCCGAGTCAGACAAGTTGAAATGATCTCTGTATTCTTCTAAAGTATTAATCCCTGTCATTAAACTACCATCAAAACCACTGCTTGTAGCAACAAGATAAAGGCATGCGATTGTTAAATATAACCTAATTCTTTCGGGACTCCATTTGGGAACCGGATGAGCTTTTAATAATTGAGCCAAAGAGACTTCATGATCATCCACGGCCCTCAAGTCGTTAAAGTCTTTAAGATTAACTGAACTTTCTGAGTGCTTGATATCGAGATCCTTAGATTCTTTAGTACGTTCCCGGCTAAGCGACATTTTCAGGATTCAAAATTCAAGTTAGACTAAATTCAAACCCCAAAATATAGGATCTTTCCCTGGTTTAAATACTCAAGAAATCGTCCCACTCGAGTGCTAGGTGAAAGAGGGAACATAAATCTCAAATGTATAGGGAAAAGGAATTGAACTTTCAAGAGAAAACCATGGATATGGTGGAGGGAGATAAGCTATAGAATGCTGATAACCTCACGAATAGTAAATGAAACTACCCAATTGTACATGATAGGTGGGTGGAGGTCAAGAGGAGGGTAGGAGATAGGTTATCTTGGTGGAGGCATTAAAGTAGATTTTACTGGAGTATCAATAAACACCTTTGCTTATATACACAGCAACAGATAAGATAACAATAGAATCAACAAGTATTGTACAACAACAATGTCCCCTTCTATCTCCAAATATATGTTGGTGGGGGCAGCGACAAATGATACAAGGCATTAAAGGAGAATAGTTCCGATGAAGATTATAGACTCTTTTAGGAATCGTAGCCAATGAAGAGTTTCACCACACGAATAAAACTACTCTATGATGTAGCCCAGCGTATTTCGGGAAGGAGGGGAGATTTGGTCACCTCCACCTAGCGGATATCTTTGCCGAAAAACCCCATCGCTGATTTAAAACTCGATTTCAAGGGAACTTATATAAATTTTCTCAAAAAAAAAAAGAGGTGCTTCTATCTTCTGAATAGTTAGCAGTATCCATTCTGTTTAGGCAATTGATGACTGCCTCTAGCTTTCCAATTCAAAGCTCCAATTATAAGATAAGGAGTGTTAAGAAGAAAGGAAGAGTCAGCTTCTGTGTCTGACGCAGAACGCTTATCTTGACACTCTCCATGTCATTTTTGTGTCTGACACATTTCTTGGCGAATCAACCTCAAAGCATGAGTGCAACCTATGTACATGACGACTCAAAGTATTTGATTAGATAGTGTATATGTACATTGAGAGTAAAAGAGATACAAATGCGTAGACACAAAGATAAGAGATTTAAAAATTCGGATACACAAAGATGTTGATAATAGGTGGGGGTAAGGATGTTTAGACACTGAGATTTGAAAATGACTTCCACCTGGCTGGAGATTGGATGCTGACTTGGTTGCAAACGACTTTCGTTTTACTTCCGATTTATCTCCATTGTCTAAATACTTTTCAGAGTTTTTCACACTTTTTTTAGTTTTTCTCTACTTTAGCTGATGTGACGATTACCCCTCATAGTAAGTTCTTAAATAAGTTGTAATTACTAGTAATTTTAATACATATTGTTGTGCTTAAAAAAAAAAGAGATAGACACATGTTGACCAGAGACAAAGTATATAAGGAATATATATGTATACTGGAATTCTCAAAATTCCTTCAACCTCTATAATACGTGTGGCATTGATGACGTTGAATAGACCTTCCCCTTGCAGGGCTTCCCCACTAAATTAGTTCTAATCCACTAACATCCTTACTCCAACTATCACCAGCGTGTCGTGCCGGATCGTCTTGCTCACACATTTTTTATTAGTAATATCCCTTTAGAGATATATTTAGGCAACTAAAGATTCATTTCTCTTCTTATATCAAACTGTACACGAGCTGAAATGTCTGAAAAACTTACCTTATATACTGGCCCTACTCCCAATGGGTACAAGGTCTCGGTGATGTTGGAATTACTTGGGTTGAAATATAACGTAAAACCCATCGATATCTCAACTAATGTCCAAAAAGAACCATGGTTCTTGAAAATGAACCCCAATGGAAGAATCCCTGTTTTGGTGGACGAAAACACTGGTATAACCATCAGTGAAACCGCTGCTATTATGACATATTTGGTGGACACTTATGATAAAGAGAAGCAATTTTACTTTGAACCGGGTACTCCTGAATACTATAAACATATGGAGATTCTTTATTTTCAAATGGCTGGCATTGGTCCAATGCAAGGTCAGGCCAACCATTTTGTTATTTATGCTCCTGAAAGAATCCCCTATGGGATGAATCGGTATACCAACGAGACCAAGAGATTGTATGGAGTTTTGAATGAGTATTTGGAACGTAATAAAGACAATGGTCCATATTTAGTAGGTGATCATATTTCAGTAGCTGATGTGGCTGTGTTAGGATGGGCAGTTAGATTGGAATCAATTAATGTGGATATTAATGAGTTTCCTTTGGTCAAACAATGGCTCAAGAATTTGGTGTCTAATCCAAAGGTTAACAAAGGATTCCAAGTTCCCAATCCCCCAGCAAACTGGCCTCCTCTGAATCTTTGAGGAAATGGATTTTACAGGATTGTTTCTGTACTGGTAACTTTTGTATCTGTGATATTAGGTTTAGTCAATACAGCGCATTTGCCTACTCGTCTACTTCTCTAATATCGTTTTCTGTTCTCTTTTCACAGCCAAAATGAAGTTCAAGGAGCAAATTCTTTAATCACCGATAAAGGAGGAACGGGCCTTCCTGCTGCTTCGTAGTTGATATCTGCAAGGGTTTCATCCCTTTTCTTAGTTCGGTTTGGTTGGTAAACAAAAACATTGAGTTGGTACTCACATTGTACCTTCGTGTACAAGTCAGACAACATGGCCGGGAGTCGTCACATTTAGTACTACTAGGCTCATATTTTGACAGCCATTGTGACTTTATTTTCTTTTCTTCATGGCATTTCAGATTTATGCTACTAGGAAGACAGAAAACGGTTATGGATAGACTGAGACATGGCTATACCTTTTACTATACTTTACTTGACTGCTTTATTTGAATAATCTAGAATTGACGAACTCTACCTACCTACTGCTAAGTCCCTTTCAACTTCGTACTTGGTTATGAAGATTTAAAACTTTTCCTAATCTCCATGACACGGTTTCAATATCTTCCAATTCTCTTGCTTCATCCTCTTTAAACCATCTCCATCTTGTTTCTTTCTCTTTACTTAAAGTTCCAGAAATCTTTTCAACAACCCACTTACCAAATATTGGAAGCATTTTGAAGGCATGGCCCGAGTCCGCAGTAGCTAATAACAAGTTATCATGGGCAGGATGATAGTCTATGACAAAGTCCGAGTTAGCCCTATCACAGCACCAACAAATTTTTCTTTGTACTACCTCCTTATCCTTCCAATGGGGGAAAAAGGTGTTAACTTGTTCTCTCAAGGCAATTCTATCCACTTCACAGACACCTTCATTGGATTCGGTGGGAACAGAATATTTGGCATTAGGACTACAATTTATCCACCCTGCCGACTCATTACACATCTTGATTATGTTGTTGTCTTCATCAGGTTCGAAACAAAAACCTATATCTCTACAATTGAGAACGGGCATTCCCTTTAACAGTTCAGCTTCTTCCTGGGAAAGCTGTATATGACCAACACTCCAGGATTGAGGCGAGACAAACTTTCCCAATTCTGGCATTAAAGAGGTGACGTGAGCTCCCAATGCTAATATCGTCAATTCAGCATTGTAGAGCCTGCCACTTTCTCCAACAACACCAATAAATTTGGCATTTTCCGTCTTTTTTATGCTTGAAATCCTTTCCACGACAAAATGAACTCCTAACTTTAAACACTCTTCACTAACAAACTTCATAGCTTTAAAAGCATGAGCATAACCAGCATGCTTATTAAAATAGCCACTCCATCCTTTAAAGTCTATATCCATAGGAATAATCCTTTTGAAATCTTCCTCAGTTTCTAAATATGACAAACAATCTTTAGGAAACCGAGGATTGGTGTTCAAGTTATCGAAGAAAATCCTCGTGTTATCTAAGCTTTTCTTTGGTGCCTTTGATGAGTTACAGTTAACATATCCAACTTTATGGAAATACGGTTGAAACTTGGGCAGTTCCCATTGCTCTATTGCATCTAAAGCAATGTCTGTGTAAAATTGATCTGGATATTCACATCTTATTATCTTGTTCAAATCATGTCCAGCAGAAAATCTTGATGGAACTTCTTCTCGATCAATTACAGTGATATTCGTATACCCATCGATAGCTAAATAGTACGCCGTTGAGAGACCAAAGGTCCCTCCTCCGATAATTTGAATCGACTTATCTTTATTCATTGCTTGGGTTTGAAAATGAATCTTAAATCATCATGAAATGTTTTTTGTTAGCGACAACTTTGTTCTTATAAATTGAACGGCGGTGCTCGTATCGACCTACCTACCGCGATGCTAAAAAATGGGACAATCTTTATCACCGTTCTGAATCGCGGAATTTGCAGCCATCGATTATCGGTGTAAGTCCTCCCTAAGCATAAAAAACGCCTACAGTCATGTATTTGTGTTGGAAAAAGAGTATTTTGCTACAAAAATCAACACTCAATCTTATATATTTTTGATATAGAATCTATTGAGAAGTGTTTTCTGATTCTTTGATAGCACCTAAGGAGCCTGTTGATAATGGAACACTCGAAAAGCTTTCTATGTTTCTAGGTGATAAACCCCAGAATTCGTCTGTGTCTGTTTGTTTGCCAAACCCTCCCCCACCTGGAGTCAATATTCTAAGAATATCACCACTGTTTATTTCGATTTCCGCTAAAGATGGCAACTGGATCCATTGTATAACACCATCAGATCTATTTCTTCCTAAGTAATTCTCTCCCCTTTTACCATCTTCGCCTCCATAAACACCCCAAGGACTGAACACTCTTCTTTGGGTCACTAAGGAAACATGAACGTTGCTTAAGAACTTTATTTCTCTAATCAAACCGTCACCACCGTTAAACTTTCCTTTTCCTCCACTACCCTTTCGGATAGAAAATTCATGCAAAAGACACGGATATCTTTGTTCTAGAACTTCAGGATCTGTAATTCTGGTATTTGTCATATTTGTCTGAGTTCCTGAAAAACCATGGAACCCATATTTGTGGCCATTCCTTTCAATTATACCAGCACAATTTCCTTGCCCAATGGTCTCTGTATACCCGAACCCTTTTACTAGATTTCCATTTTCATCATATCCACCAGTTCCAAAGTTGATACCGTTCATACATCCACCAGTAGCGGAAGTCATACCAAAAGCTTTAAACAAAACGTCAGTGATTCTTTGAGAAGTCATTCCATTACCAGCACACACAGCAGCATGTTTGGATGGGTTGATCAAACTATTCTCGGGTATAACTATATCACAAGCATTTAAGAAGCCTTGGTTTAATGGTATATCAGTATCTACCAAACACCTTAAAACATAAATAACAGCAGAGAGGGTAACCGACTTAGGGGCATTCAAATTCGAGTAATACTCCAATGAAGTTCCACTGAAATCGATTTGACTTCTTCCAGTTTGACCATCAATATCTATACGGACTTCAATCCTTCCACCATCGTCCATAAAATCAACAGCTTTAAGTGGTAACTTTTCTTTGTGGTTCTCATAATACAGTTTGAGGAATTCCATGATTGAGCATTCGGCCGTCTTCTTCAAACATTTCATATAAAACAATACCGCTTCAGTTCCATACTCTTCAAATAATTCTTGCAACAACACTATACCCCTCTGGTTTGCAGCAATCTGAGCTTTCAAATCTGAAATGTTATCATCTATATTTCTTGTTCCTGAAACTCCCCACGATCTTGGATTATCAACAAAATGCTTGATTAACCCTTCTTCATCAAACTCTCCCTTTGTGACAATCTTCCAAACCTCAATGTTGACGCCTTCGTCTTTAATATCTCTAGCATAACTAGAAGAAGAGCCAGGAGCAGAGCCTCCAATTTCAGAATGATGGGCTCTTGACGCTGTAACACATTCAATTTTTCCGTCTATAAAAACTGGGGTAATAATAGTGAGGTCAGGGAGATGGGTACCTCCTACAGAAGGGGAATTAGTACACAAGATATCTCCTTCGTGAAGCTCATCCTTCCAATATTCTAATTGATATTTGATCTGTGGGGTTAACAGACCCAAATGGACCGGAACATTAGGTGCATTAACTATTAAGTCACCATAACTGTCGAATAAAGCACAACTAAAATCATACCTATACCTCTTTGTTAGTAATAATGAAACTATAAAAATCTTGAAAAAATGAATACATACCGTTCTTTCACATTACTACTGACGCTCACTTTTTGCAACTTTCTGGACATGTCGTTAGCTATAGAACCAAATTTATTGGTAAAGATTGATAATTGAATAGGGTCAAGTACGTTACTTGAAATTTTGGAAGTTTCCTTAGTATCCATATCAATAACGATGTGTCTGGGCAATACTGTAGCGTTAGAGTTTGGCTCAATTAAAATGGTTTGAGTTTCATCTAAAATAATTGCTGGACCTTCAACCACTTCTCCATCTCCGAGATCTCCCAAAGAGTAGAATTTGGTATCGAAGACTCCGTCATTGAAATAGACAGGTCTAGTGGTAATAACACTAAGTTTTTTGACAGACTTTTTTGGAATTGTTTCATAATCTTTATACGGAGATCTCTCAGTCAAGTTCAGTAACACGTTACCAGAAGCCCTTACTCTAATATCAGACACCAAAACTTCCTTTTCGAAGTCGTTGAAAGCAAATTCCTTCTCATGGATTTGGTAAAAGTTCCTTAAGAAATCTTTGTCTGTTGGCATCTCAATCATAATTCTGGTGTCAGAGCCTCTATAACCCATATTAAAGAATATCTCTAACTTAACGTTGTTTTTATCAATTCCTTGATCAAACAATTGCTTACTAGCTTCAGTCTTCAATCTTTGGATTTCCTCCAAAAGACTGTCTCTGTTTGAGGTATTATACACTTTTGCACATGGTTCTTGTAAATCACTAACGATATCCGATAAGGATATACCATAGGCTGATAACAATGAGGAATGTTTGTGAACAATCACCTTATTTATCTTCAAAATTTTGGCAATTGAAGCAGCATGCTGTCCACCAGCTCCTCCAAATGAAGCCAATGCATGTTTTCTCACATCATTACCTTTTGCATCTGTCAATTCTCTAATAGGCTTAGCCATTTCGTAATTTGCAACATCTAGAAACCCCAAAGCTACTTCATGTGGAGTCTTTTTAGAATTAGGATTATCTTTGTTGATTATTTCAGTCAATTTTTCAAATTTGAGCTTAGCAGCCTCATAATCAAGTTTTTCGTCTTCGTTGGGGCCAAATATTTTAGGAAAGAAGTCAGGAATAATACGCCCCGTGAATAAGTTTGCATCAGTAATAGTTAAAGGACCCCCTTTTCTGTAACAAGCTGGACCTGGGTGAGATCCGGCTGATTCAGGACCAACAGCAAACACCCCATTCCTGTAAAATAACATCGATCCACCACCTGCAGCAATGGTGTTGATGTCTAATTGAGGAGTTGCAATTTTAATTCCAGCGGTGACAGATTCGAAAGAGAGTTCATAGGATCCAGCATATCTAGATACATCCGTTGAAGTCCCCCCCATATCAAAACCAATTACTGGTATACCATTATTGGGATCGTAAGCAGTTTTAGATAACCCTACGACTCCCCCAGCTGGTCCGGATAATAACGATTTCAATCCGGAAAAATTCCTCCAGGAACATAAACCTCCATCGCTTTGCATGAATTCAATACGGGTGTGTTCTTCAAAGTCAGCTTGAAATCCTTTCAAAAACCCATTTATGTAATCCTTCAAAATCGGAGTCAAATAACTGTCCACTACTGTTGATTGTCCTCTTGGAATAGCCTTTATCATTGGCAATGTTTCATGAGATAAACAAATGTTTTTAAACCCAAGAGATCTAGCAATTTCACCAGCTTCTTTCTCATGCTTCTGATAGTTATAGCCGTGTATAAAAACGATGGCGACAGAAGAAATACCTTTGTTGAGTAATTCTATTAAATCCTTCTTTAATTTCTCCTTATCCAAAGGCTTAAGAACTTCAAATACTTCCTTTGTTTCACCATGAACATAATTCTCCTTCGAAATCAAGTCCTGTGCGTCGTATCCAGTAGGATCAACTAAGAAGGCTGGCATGGTTACTCTCTCGTCTACCTCCACAACAGAATCATACAAGACGTCTGGTTTGACGATATCTAGAGCAAATAAATCGGGTCTCGACTGATCACCAATATGAAGCAAGTCCTTGAAACCTTTTGTAGTAACCAAAGCACATGGAGCTCCTTTACGTTCTAATAAAGCATTGGTTGCAACAGTAGTACCTAATCGAATGGAAGAGATCATGGATGTATCCAAAGGCTGATTTCTAGGAGCCTTCTTCCCACTGATAATTTCTATCACTCGTCTAATACCTTCAATGTTAGCATCTGAATAGTTATTTGGATCAACAGAAAGTAATTTAAAAGTTCCTTCATGACCTTGGTAACTGTAAATTACGTCAGTAAAAGTTCCACCTCTATCAATTGCGATGGTAGCTTTATTATCTTGCGTCATTGCGATTAATGGAATAACTCAATATTTTGAAGAAATGCATAAAACAACCCTTTTTAAATCTTAATCTTGAAATAGTTCACATCTTAGACTTCTCCTCTATCTGAATGAAAGCTTGGTTAAAAGCGCATATTCGAGTCGAGTTGATAGAACGGAATTTTATCGAGATCTGCGGAAGTTCACGCAAGTCGTATCGACTTGCATATTTTTGCTGCAAAAGTTAACCTGTAAAATCTTGACCTCCAACTTTATGCTCACGTTTGTTATGTTATTCTGTCCTAAGTTTACTTAACGAATAAAATATATTAAACACATCTATATCACTCTATGAACACTAAGTAGTATAAAGAAAAGTCTTCTGTTCCTTATCAGTCTTGTCCAACAACACTTTGCTTTCAGCTGGCACACTCTTTTCCTCTTCAAACTGAGTAAGCAAAACTGGATCATTTTCGATAGTCTTCCATTTCCTTTTATTTTGGAAGAATGTCACAATCCAGTAAAAAAGGGACAACATAATACAAGCGCAGTAAGCACATAACATAGCGGTGAATCCACCAGTGAATCCACTGTCAAATGTTTTGGCTCCCGACAAGGCCCCAACACAGTAACCTAAGTAGGTCAAACATGTAACGGTAGACCTCTTCCCACTGGATCCAGCGGTGTTGACTTGCGAAAGCGAAATCATAATGACATAAGGGGAGAAGTAAAAATACATAAAGTATAATCCCAACAACCGTGGACCAACTGAGTGTTCAGGAACACCGTAGGAAATACCAGCTCCAATTACTGGAATTACCAATGAAATCATTGCAATCAAACATCTTTTTTGAGTAAACTTCCCACATAGATAGTTGAAAAATATGGATGAAACTGATGCAACAAATCCTGTCGGAATAGTCATCAAACTAGATTCTTTAGAATCAAAACCTAACTGGGAAATAATAATACCCGAAAAAGTATTAAGACCCCCATTTGGAATATTAATCCCGATATTAAAAAGAAAAATTATATGAGTTTTAATATCCAAAATTGCTTCAATAGCTTGGTACCACTTAAAGTTATTAGTTTGGACACCAGTTTTGTTGGCCAAAACTCTTCTGGTCAAAATATATCTTTCTCTGTCATTCAAATAAACTGCGTTCATTGATGAACTTGGTAAGAAATACAACATAAATAAAGACCAAGTGAAGGAAATTGCTCCAACCATAAGAAAAAGGTATTTCCACTTAGGAAGCTCATTACCAAAATATCCAACTAGCCAAGAAAGAAAACCGTTAATAAAAGAAGAACCAAAAGCGAAAACAATCGCCAACCTAACTGGTTGTTCCTTTTTAAGATAGAATCTACTTATAATCATCGTAGCTCCAGGAACAATAGCGGATTCGAAAATCCCCATTAACAATCTTAATACCAATAAAGGAGCAAATGAGTTGCAAGCTGCAAGTAACAATGTTACTGCTGACCAAATTGTAGAACAAGTAGCCAAAACCTTACCCAATGGAAGTCTTGAAGTAATATATGACATTGGCCATACACCTATCAAAGATCCAATAAATATAACACTTCCCAACCAACTGTATTGGTCAGTAGTAAGATTTGCAGTTTCTCTTAATCCATATAGGGCAGCTGTACCCAAACTAACTTTATCAACAGCGCCAAAGGTACAAGTGAGAAATAGAATAGGAAGGAGAATATAATCGTTCTTCTTAACAACTTTCTTTTCTTCCTCTTCTGTTATATCTGGGTACAAAGCAGCTCTATCATTTACAAATATATTAGCATCATCAAGAGGCTCATCAGGTAAACTTTTTGAATTTTCAGCAGAGTCGGAAATGACATTTTCGTATGAGTCAGTAAGAACCATAACGTTTGGCTTTTCTTTGATACTTTGGTCAGTCATCTCAATTTAGTTGTATATGTACTAAGAGTTTTTATCTAGAACAATCAGAAGCTGTTTCATTCTTCGAAGAGTTTGGTGATTCCGTCGTTTTTATATCTAAGAGATTGTAAGAGGTGATGCGAATTGGTTATCAGATAAATTTACAGGTTACGTATAACTTACATGCGAAGGTGATCGACAGCGTTTTAAGTCACCAGAAAATATGAATACCTTACACAAGATAACAAGGGGTGGAGATCGAAGACCCAACAACAACAAACTCGATAGATAACAAAATAATCTGCTACTCGTTTCGAATGATACTTTATGGCATCCAAAATCCACGAAATAGTATTGCACTTGATTAGCTCGTGTCGACCTGCCCTGTATTTCACACTTATCGCGATACTTAAACTGTAAATCGAAGACATACAAGGCATTCAGCCTTCAGCATTTCCCACACCTAAACACAACAACCGAGAAACAAGGCGGAAACAAAACTGAAATGCATTTTCAAAAACCGAAGACACCTTGTGGGTTTTAATTTTAACTACTGAAGGTTGAATCAAGCGCCTCTCTCCTGCTTCGTCGTTACATCAAATTTTGGATCTAACGCCAAAGCTTAACCTTATCATTAATGGCTGCAAAATCTACAGTGCACCTTAATAAGAGTCCTATGAGCATGTACACGCGGAAAATGTCATTCTCTAAAGTTTAATTACTATCCTATAATGTACGAAAATGTTATTTTCTTGTTTGTGTGCCAGTCCAACTCGTATATAGTCCTCAAGAAATTATTCATGTGGCTAAATCCGTATTGTGGAGTATCTTATCAGTGTGCACGCACCAAGGATTTTTACTCGCACTCATACAAGGCAAAAGGATATGACTAAGGACTAGTAATGGCTCCCAGAGAAAAGGTCGTAAGAACTAGAAGGAACGATGGAAGGAGTAGAAATGGTTGTAACACTTGCAAGAAGAGAAGAATAAAGTGTGACGGTATGCAAAATTTTGTTTGTCGGTTCTAAATTTTGAATACTAACTTGTTTAGAAACCCATCCTAGTTGTGCAAGATGCAAGAAACTGAAACTACCTTGTGAATATCTGAAGACATGGCTCTGGTATGATGAAGCCCTTGAGAGAGGAATTTCATTTGGTCGATCTCTACAGGGCTCGTTAGTTAGAACAAGTGTCTCAAAAGAGCCTTTGGAATCTGCGTTAACGGCATTGAGTTCGAACCAAACTAAATGGAGCCCTATACTTAATAGGTGCTTCTTCTTGAACACCACATACACAGATTTCAAGCCATCAAGTAAGTGTGTCGAAATCGACGAGAACTTGAACCAAATGATTAAAATATATGACAATGTTGATACGGGTGATGGTGCCTTCGAAGTGATTGATTTTGAGGACTTTTTCGCTTCTAATGTTAACTCTGATGATAAAAGTGCTTGTCTGGACATGATATCATTTGATTATGATCAGCTTCTACTGTCCATAGGTGCTGCGCCATCAATAAACTTGACTTTCAGTCTGATATCTACAAAGAATTTTGAGAAGGAAAACCACGCCTTTAGGTTCATGCTTGAAAAAATATTCCCTAATTGCATTTGCTATGGAGGGGAATATATTTCCAATAAAAACCCCTATTTGAATTATTTGGTTCCGTTGTCGTATAATTCTAATATCTTATTGAAGGCTTTGGTTTCTTATAGTGCTAAGGTCTATGCCTTAATGCACGATCGAGACTTTGAATCCATTTCAGTCAAATACAAAGATGAGGTTTTACAGGATTTGCCCGAATTGATTAAAATGAAGCATGCCTCCAAATCCAACGATTGGGAAGAAGTGTTAGGGACCATTTTGATTCTTTGCAGTTCTAATATTTCTTCCGATTGTGATATGCAATGGGTCATCCACTCTCAAGGAGGAAAGAAACTATTGGATACAATAAAAATTGACGATCTGGATCCCTTTAAGAAATTTTTTATCAGGTATTTAACGAGTCATGAAATTATGCGGGAAACTATTAGTTCGAACGAGGAAGATTCATTTTTTTTGACTTACGAGAATGTTAAAAATGACTATGATAATGAGATTGATTTGATGCTTGGTTGCTGTCCTAATTTATTAAGAATTATAAGCGAAATAACCAAATTAGGCCAATACTACGAGAGTTTAGAACAGGAATCGCATATAAACAAGGTGATCCTTGAGAACTTAATCCTTACAAAAAGGGATGACTTACTAGATCAGCTTAACGCTTTAAACCAGACAACCAAAGATAATGATCCTTGTATTCAAACAATAGCAGAAGTGAAAAGACTTTCTGCACAAGTCTATTTGTTTTGTCGTGTTGATCTTTTGGAGTTCAAATTCAGGGATGAGAATACCATAACCGAAAGGTTGATTCAGCTTAACAAGCTAATCTATGATATAATTGAAAAGATAAACTCGATCGATTACTGTTCAATGTCTTTGCTTTGGCCCCTATTTATGGTGGGATTAACAAGCGTTAGTCTAGATGATAACATGAGATGGCTAATCTTGAGCAAATTCAACGAAATGGAAAACAGGAGGCATTTGGCAAGTGTGAGAATGGCAAGAAATACAGTTGAATCCGTTTGGAAGTATAGAGACTTGAAGGAGTCAGAATTATTGACGTGGAGAGAGTTGGTGGCCTTGAATAATGAAACTATAAGTTTGGCGTAGTGTGGCGTTTCTTTTGAGACTTTCCTTTTAGAAGTTATACATTCAATGTACATACAAAATAGCACAGGTAACAAAAAAACAGAATATAAAGCACTTAGAGTGGTAGCGATTAAAGCTTTCCTTGGAAATGCTTAAGTTCGTCGCTTTCGTAATCGTAAACTTCTTTACCTTCGAAATAAGTTTTATAAACTATTGTTTCGGCAATACTAGGGGCCTTGGTTAAGTCACGATCTAAGACGACAAAATTGGCCAATTTTCCTTTAGTAATTGAACCTTCATCCTTGTCTCTGTACACAGCTTTAGCCCCATCGATGGTAACCATTCTGATAACCTCTTCCCTGGTTAAATCCCAACCATGTTTGTTTTCTGTCAAAGCTTGTAAACCTGGGAAAATGTTTGGAGTATCAGGAGCGAAGACCCAATCTGAACCGATTGTTAATAAGGCCCCGTATTTCTTTAAATGATTGAAAGGGTAGACAGACTTAGGATTGGTTTCAGGTTGGAAATCGGGGTCGTGCCAGATAGCAGGAGACATCTCAGCTGTAATATTTAAGTCTTTGTAACGTTTACAGTCATCTTCAGTGACATCCATATTATGAGCTAATTCGTGTCTTGGACCATTTGGATTAGCCTTTCTCAATTCTTCAAAACAGTCCAAGGCAAATCTAGCTGAACCTTGACCACAAACATGAACTTTACAAGTTCTGCCTTCTCCATCGAATCTCTCAATCGCTTTCTTAAAAGTATCCTGAGGAATTAACAATCTCGAGTAGTCAACTTTACCATCTTCAGTCAATGGTGTATGAGTCTCATGTGGGTGCCATGGAACCCCATCAATCCAACATTTGGTAAACATTGGGTTGAAGTGTTTACTCTTGTAGTTTTTAGCGTTCCAAAGGGTGTGATGTAACGATCCAACACTTTCTTGAGGAAAGGCCCCAACACCATAGAATACCACATGGGCATCTAAGTTGATAGTCAACTTACCTGATTCTTCTAACTTTTTGGCAGCTTCTAAGTAGACAGTGTTAGCAGAAGCCTCTTGCACAGCAGTGAATCCAAATCTGTTGGACATTTTGACACCATACTCCAAAGCTGTCACGTTATCTTCTGGTCTTCCCTTTGGTAATGAGTTGAATAAACGCGTGGCAGCACCTTCGACCAATTCACCAGTGATACTCCCGTCTTCTCTACGAACATAGTAGCCATCCCAAGGATCAACCGGATTCTCTTCATAACCAGCAGCTCTTAAAGCAGCAGTATTAGCAAAGATATTATGGGTTGTATATTCTCTGATCACCACAGGTTGATCACCAAATGCATCATCAAGGAATTTCCGATCTGGCTTTTTGTCTTTAAAGCTAGCGTAGTGATAAAAGTTACCAACTAACCAGTTACTCACAGTATCTAAATGATTGCAAGCACCACTGGAGTACTCCTTGAATTTGGCAACAATTTCTTCGGGTCCAGAAAATTGCCCCAATTTAGCTTCGAATAATTTCTCTTCACTGGCCATTAATAAATGACAATGTGCATCGTGCATACCGGGCATAACAAACTCCCCTTTCAAATCAACTGTTTCGATTCCGGAAGCTAATTTAGTGATTTCTTCGGTGGTTCCAACCGCATCAAAGAATCCGTCGTCATTGACAATGAAAGCTTCAGCTTTGGGGGCACTATCATCGACAGTGTAGATGTTTCCGTTAATATAGGCAGTAGGCATTGTTTTTCTTCTTAATAGTAAGGAAATTGAATTTTATGAAATTTTGGTCTTATCACTTTAGGAGAAAATTACCATAATTAAATATCACGATATTTTAGCTTAAAAATGCCCCTATTTGGCGTAGTTTGATTTTATAAAGATAATAAATCAAACGAAACTGAAACCCAAACGAACTTTATTCATTTTTCAATTCAACGGGATTAATTTTCCAATAGTAACCAACATATCCTGGTCATCAAGAATAGAAAAACTTATCTATTATTGGAATTCACCATAGATACCGTATTTTTATACTACGATAAGAATACTTTGGCTAACTTTACTTATCTAGGACTCCAAAACCAAACCAGAATACCAATTAGGTTAAGATTTGAACTCGGCTATTGTAAAGAGACACAATGGCTCCAGCCAAAGGATACACTCAAATCCTGGCCCTTAAACGGTTATCAAAAAGTGGAGTTCAAATCATAGGCTATCCGCTAACTGATAAGATAAAGCATAAAAATAAGAAAGAAAAAAGAAACAATTGAACAATCCAGAAGGGCCAGAAGGCCCAGAAAAGAAAGGGCATTCTGTACTCAGTGCAAAGATCGTATCAAGTTTCGATTCCTTACAGATAGAGCGATTAAGTGTTAGCTCCATTACTTGATAAGATATCTGATTAATCCTGTGTAATTTCGCGACCAAGAACTTTTTCGTCGCTTCTGATCCTAATTGGGAACCACTGCTAATCACTAGATTGTTCTTAAACAATGCCTATCGATAAGGTAACGCAGTTTTAGGGCGGGCTACTACATGTAGGGAGGGTATGTGGAGGAAGAAGATGCATGCCCCCTCATGTCGCATCCTTCTGCATAATTTAATCGGGATGAGCCAAACAATCACAACCTTTGCAAATTTCTTACTTCTCATAAAACTTCTCTCATAGAATCCTTAACCCTCAAATAGAAAGCTAACGGGGAATATAATTAGGTTTCCGATCAATAATAATTCAAAATCTAAACGGAAATCCTAAACGCCACAGCTAGTCAAAAACCCAACCCACGAGGCGGGGCTGCGAACCGTGCAGTATCGTTAATGCGCGGGCTGACTTGCATGAATACATCAGGAGTAGAGACTAAGAATCATGCCTGTTTGTGGGTTAGACGTCTACTATGAGTAAGGGGAATTAAAAAAAGTAAAAGCTAGCCTCTTGGTGGCGGGTTAGGCATCCTAAAGAAGCAATTTTGGCCGGAAATTTATCATCAGAAAGAATGATAAGATAAGGTAAACTCAGATGAAGGGAAGCACCCTTAGCACATTGTTCTCATAAACAAGACCAATTGCACACGAGCCACGGGAATAATTGAAGCATCTTATTTGTCCAAAAGTAAAGGTATTGCCATTTTTTGTTTATCGTTATCTTTCACCAAAGATAAATGTGTAATGTTTTCTTAAAGAGGACAAGCTTAGCAAGTTCTGATAAGGGCCTGATAACAATAGTTTGGTGAATATATGTCTTCCAGTAGTGTATCGGATATAATGTCCAAAAGCTCAGATTGGAGGAAAGGGAGTGCATTTGGAGAAATTTTCCTATGGGGTGGGGTATTGTATCTCTTTCCTCTTTCTCGTTGTGCTCAATCCTAGTCTAGTTTCGAGTAATTAAACGTGGTGCTGTAATGAATCTTCAAAATAAGACACCGAATGGCATAGTAAATGATAGAGTCAAACCAAGAGAGCAATTTACAATACTCTGACCCAACTCTTCGTAGCTTAGTTAGCAACTGTTCTTTGTTTCACCTGACGGTGACTATTGTAAAAATACTTATCCAGAGCTGCTATCAGCAGCCTCTTCAAAGCTTCATCAATCAGCATAAAGAGGATAAGAGTTTTTGCAGCATTTTGAACAAAAGAGGTTACAACATCCCGGTCTAAAAATATCCTGTTTCAAGTAAAAAGAAAGTCAATTTCAGTACGAAAATTTACCAGGAATGTCCAAGGTAACCGGATAAGCTCTGGAAAAGTTTTCCAATTAGCGCAAACCGCCGTCATCAACTTCTTTAATCACAATTGGATTGCTTTATACCAACTAGGATATATTTTCCTGCTTTGATAAACAATATCGACTATGATAGCCTCCGATATTGGGCCTGAAAAATATTTGGGAACTTGAAAGTTATATTAATAACCACAGTTCTAGACACAATAAACCAATAAAGAAATTATTTCAAAGTTCGTTGGTTAAATTAAGAATATCATAATGAATTTTGCAAAAGAAAAGGAAATAGATACCAGAGTACCTGGTACTATCCACTTGGTTGATCTTGATGGTACTATGGATGTTAGACACGAGGAGGGTGATGATATTGTGTTAGTCCCACAACCAACTGATGATCCAGAAGACCCTTTGAATTGGAGTAAATGGAGAAAAAGAAAATTGGCCATTTGCTTAATGATAGCCGTGTTTTCTGCTGATATTCTTTCTACTGCTTTGTCAGCTGTGCTATTGGACATTGTTGCTGATACGGGGATTTCATTGGCAGATTTGAATACAGGGGTTGGTATCCAATACCTTTTCTTTGGGTGGTCTTGTGTATTATGGCAGCCATTAGGATTAACTTATGGAAGGCGTCCAACCATCATCTTAAGTGGATTAGCTTGTATGTTATGTACCATTTGGTCTGCCTATGTCACTTCTGCTGGTGAATGGTATGTCAACAGGTTGTTGGTTGGATTTTTCTATGGACCAATTGAAACATTAGTGGAAGTTTGTATTTCAGATGTTTTCTTTGCTCATGAAAGAGGTGGATGGATCGCCTGGTATTGCTGGACTTTGTTCAACATTCCATTCATTTCTGGTATCGTGGCTGGATTTATTTCTGAAAGATATGGCTGGCAATGGATTCAATTTATTGCTTCTATTATTGCTTCTGGTTGTCTCATTATCTTGTTCTTCTACATGGAAGAAACCATGTACTATCGTGATCCTGCTTTAGAACTAGATGGACATGAAGAACTTCCAGTCAAGGTCAAAAGTAATGATGAACTTACCTCTACCAAGAAAGATAACGTTGATGTCCAAGTCGATAAGGTTAATAGCTCAGAGGATTCATCATCTTCTCCAACCGAGTATCACATTAAAACTTTTAAAGAAAAATTGAAGATGTGGGGTGCCAGACTGCCAAAACAACCAAACTTATTCTGGCAATCTGTTTGGGTTCCATTCTATCTTTTGAAATATCCTAGTATTGTGTTTGCTGGTTTCACTGTTGGTGCCGTCTTATCGTGGTTTAATGTTGTTAACGCAACCATTGCATCGGTGTTAGCAGCTCCACCTTATAACTTTCAAGCAAACATGATTGGGGTTTTCTTTGCATCCCCTGCAGTTGGGATCACCGTTGGGTCGTATTTCTCGGGTAAAGTTGTTGATAACTTTACCGTTAAAATGGCCCGTTCGGGTAAAGGTTATAGAGAACCAGAATTCCGGTTATGGTTATCAGTAATTCCTATGGTAATTCACCCTTTTGGCTGTTTATTATATGGAATCGGTGCCCAACAAGGAATTCATTGGGTTGGATTAGCCTTCGGTTTAGGTATGATTTGTTCTACTTTCCCAATTGGTAGTGCCATCGCCATTAATTATATCATTGATTGTTATAAAGAAGTAAGTGGTGATGGTTTAGTTACCATGATTTTAATTCGTAACACTATGGGGTTCGGGTTTTCATACGCAGTTACCCCCTGGTTATTAGCAGTTGGCACCCAGAATCTTTATATTTCTATTGCCTGTATCGGAGCTTTCTTCTGGGCATTATCATTTATAATGATTGCCTATGGTAAAAGAATGAGAAAATGGACCGCTAGTAGTTATTGGAAGTTGGTGGACACTTACGGGTTCAAAGCTCATTGAAGGGTTTCTAACTTGATATTAATTTTTTGCTTTTCCTGTTATTGAATTGTAGTTTGTAGTTCCTAGCGTGTGGCTGGAATTAATTAGGATCGTTTTGTGAATATACAACTATATATATAGCGACGGCCGCAAAACGAATGTCGAGCGGAATAGGAACCCGATTGTCGCAAACGCAATTTATAACGAAATTGGGAAAATTTAGGCAATTTTCAGTGCGACAGATAATAAGGGCGTTTCGATTAATTTCCTTAGTCTTTTGGTTGTATAGATGTCAGCTGATTGTAGAAATCTTATAGTTCGTGTAGCCATGTGTTTAGGGCTAGGTATTTCGGCGGGTGGTAAAGAGGAGACGGAAAGAACCGAACTCGGCCGATTTTCGGTGGTTGTTTCATAGGGCAAGAATTTTTACGAAAGGCCACGTCTAACTTTCGGTAGTTTTATATACAATGTTCATGTGGAAGAGTGGTTTAATATGTTTGAGTATCGAATATAGCTATCTCCAATTTGTAGAAGTATGGCAGAAGTTGTGCCAATTTTTTGCAGCCAATTGCGCCAAATTGATTAACACACTACCAGATTAAAAGCTATCCCCAAGGTTATCTTTCGATAAAACATTCGAAATTTATATAGATAGAAATGGGAAAAATTATTTTAATTAAGTGTTATTTGAGGGCACCTTTGTGTTTCTTTTGTTGGAAGAGTTCTTTGAGGCTGGACAAGGTCTCAGTCAAATCGGCGTTCGAAACCAAAACTGTTCTGGTAAGCCCTTTTTTCCGTGTCAAGTTTACATGTTCCTCAACTGTAACTGTACTGTAACTATCCAGGCATATTATATGTATGTAGGTGTGTTAAAGTATATTTTTTTCAATTAGTATATTTATATGTATATAGAGTAGCTTGTGCTTAGTTTGCGACAGCTGCGAAACCAAGCTTATCATGGTTTTGTGATAATTGAGAAATTGAGAAAAACTTATCACTCCACTTCAAAGCATGCGTACAGAGTCACAAGGACATAGTTCCGGAACTAAGAGGTCCAGAGCTCATGACACGCTGGATAAAGATGGCAAGAATAAGAAAACAGCTAGACTGATTGCTTGCTTAAGGTGTAGAGGACAAAAGTTAAAGTGCCTGTTCTCGAACCCTCAAACTTCAGTTTGTGATCGATGTAAGGCTCAAAAGAAAGAATGTGCGTTTGAAAAGAAGATGGATGATGCCACTTGGAGGAAACAAATAGACAGCAAAATTGAACGCTTAGAATCTTCTATCAATAATGTGATCACTCTACTACAAGACTCAAGAAATGGTACCAATAGTTCCACGGATTCAGATAGAGCTGACGTTAATAATAATGATTCCAACGTTTCTAATGATCCAGGAAATGACATAAATAACAGAAAATCAAATGCCGCTTCATCGGCTATTAATAGTATATTATCTGACAAAGAAATAGATGAATCTCTAGAGTTCTTCTATGGTACCCTTTCAAAGTATTTACCTATCTTCATATTTGATTATGTTCCCAAAGTTACCCGTGAAATGGAAACCACCTCCGAATTGTTAATCACATCTATATTATCAGTCACTAGTCTCTTCATGCCTGAATTTCGCCATACTCATCAGGTTCTTTCATCACAATTCAAGACTGTGGCTGGTGCCCTATCTCCTACTCAGATTTTTGATAAGAATGGAAAACCATACAATTTAACCCAGACGCTTTATGACATGTTGGGGTGTATTATAGCGGCTGCGTGGGTTAGTGATGATGTTGGGGTAAGATGTTGTCTTATTGCTGGTGATTTAGCAGGGCGGATAAACCCTCAAATACTAGAAGACATGAATGTCAGTGATACTGATAAAAGAGCTGTGTTTGCCTTTAGTTTGACTTCATATATCATTGAAAGAAGATTACAAATTTCCTATACAAAGTCTGATGTTATAGATATGAAAAATGATATGTCTGCCAATAGAGATTTTTTTCTACCTTTATATTTGAACAAGATGTTTCCTCAGAAAGATAACAACGAACCGGTTTCAACAGAGTATAAAGTTAATGCTAATGTTGAGTTGTGTACTTTGACGATGACTTTCCAAACGGAATTAGCAAAAAGTAATGATAATGTGACGAGTGAGTTCATTCTTAATTGGAGTTCCAAGCTTAATATGTGGCTAGCTGATTGGATTGGTAGATTAACCACACACTTGGATCCGTCTTCCATAAAACCAACACTTTTGACGTTCCACTTCTCCAAGCTTTTCTTATACATTCAGGCGATTGACAACATAAAGAGCCATAAAGATATTTTGGGGAACCTTTTCAATCGGGCAGAAACAGCCGCCTTGGATATGATAGAAATGCTTCTACTTGATCGTGACATACGACGGTTGATAAAAATGGGACCAGCATTTTATGCCACTATTT
Organism: Yamadazyma spencermartinsiae; assembly: GCA_030582355.1. Lineage (NCBI taxonomy): Eukaryota > Fungi > Ascomycota > Pichiomycetes > Serinales > Debaryomycetaceae > Yamadazyma > Yamadazyma spencermartinsiae. Next base: position 121,129 of record JAKTXB010000025.1, on the reverse strand, counting down.
TTGTCACTGCTACTGCTTTATTATTAAAAATAGTCACTCTTGGTCCCAAATTGAATTATAAGTTTAATGATAAACATTTGATTGTCACCAGTGAAAGGGCTTTTAAGGTACTAAGTGAATGTATTACTGATTCCCAGTTCCCTTGTTATCAGTCTGTATTAGCCTTAGGAAGGGGTATAACGAGAGTAAAGGAAAGGAATGCTCAAAAAGTTGATCTTGGAATACATTTTAATGGTGATGATAGAATAGACTCGAAGAACACTCCTTTATCCTCCACTATTGGAAATGTATACCCTCCTATTAATCAAAATAACGCTATTGAAATTCCTGGACAAACCTTGTTGGATTTGAGATTCGATACGGGGTCATTTTTTAACGCCGATTCAACTATTTTAAATCAAAATCCAATAGTGAATCCTGTTACGGACTACAAAGATGTGTGGGATTCAAATATCTTCGATAATGAAGATTTCCTGTGGAATGGATTCAACGCTGCTTTGATGAAATCGTTATATGAGTCACCTAGTGAAGAGATTATTTAGTAGAGCATGCTTAAAATATAATGTATTTTTTTTATCTATCTATCCAATAGTAGTCTATTTAATTATCGTGTGTAGCATTCAAATGGTGGTAATGGTTTTAATAACTTCACAATACTTAGGAGAGCCAACAACGATTTCAACTTGAGATTCTGGAACATTGAATTTCTTCAAAGCCTCTATAACGAGGATTGCATTGGATCCATTGTCAACCCCGACTTTGACCGAATCTAAAAGTAAATCCTTCGATTTTTCAAACAACGGATCAATATATGAGCAAGTTATTTCAATAGCTTTAGAAAGATCATTTACCAAATCCGTACCATGACAAGAATTGAACTTCAGCTCATTCTTTCTATAGAGACATACATCGATTGTACCATCGTCAACATCAACAGCAAGATTCCAGTCAGCTAAAGATTCCAGGGAGATGGAGGAAGTGAGCAGTATAGGTGTTGGCAAAGCAGAAGAGTTGGTTTCCTTCAGTGACATATCATTATCACTCAGGAAAGTTGAAGCAAAAAGAGCACGACGTAGGACATTACCATTGATACTCAAGCATTCTTTTGCTTCAGGAACCGTCATCCCTGTCTTCGCCACAATTATTGCAACTTTAAGACTTCCCTCGCATTCTTGTAAGGTATTGTCTATAAGGGTATCACCATCGGGATCCTCAGTTATGTATTGGGTGGATTCCGATATTTGACCATTTTGAATGACAAAAAATTCATCACCACAAATAGCCCTTAGAATCCTTCTGGTTCTGTCTCTTAATTTCAAATTGGTAGGCATCAAATCAACCATTAAATTACCATAAGTTTTCCCCACCCTGATCATCGTAGCAGTACTTATCATATTGAGTATAAGCTTGGTAGCAGTCCCTGCTTTCATTCTTGTGCTACCAGTTACAACTTCTGGACCCGTAGCACAGGAGATCATGTAATCAGCAAACACTTCGAGAGCAGAATTTTCGACACAAGCAATACCAACAGTACAACACCCTATATCTTTCCCGTACTTCAAAGCTCCTATAACATATGGAGTTCTTCCCGAGGACGCTATCCCAACAACGGTATCCAATTTTGGATTTAAGTTATAAGGCAACAAATCATTTCTTGCCCCGTCTAAATCATCTTCGGAAAATTCTTTGGCTTGTCTCAAAGCCAGATCGCCTCCAGCAATAAGCCCAACAAATCTATCGGAAGGCATCGAGAAAGTTGGAGGAATTTCTGAAGTATCTAATACAGCTAACCTTCCACTAGTTCCCGCTCCTAAGTAGAAAACTCGACCTCCTTGTTTTATTAAAGGAACAAGATGATCAACAACCTGTTCCACCACCGGTAAAACCTGCCTCACAGATCCTATCACGCTGGCATCTTCTTCATTTATTAAACTCAATAGCTGCAGAGAAGAAAGGAGATCAATATTTTTAGTACGAGGATTCTGAAGTTCAGTACCCAAACTTTTTAGATTCTCTAAACTCATAATACTTGTAAGTCAGTAAAAAATATTATTAATACTATTAGTTGCAGCTACCTTTATCTTTATGTAACAGTAGTTCCCCGGGTCATAATCTTCTAAAGGCAAAAAAGGAAACCTTGCAAATACAATTTCATTGGCCGAAACTTGAACAATTAAATTCAATGGAATTATTAGTGACTAGGAAAGCAGCCTGAAACTTTTACCCGAGCCCGATACTCACTAGTAGATATTTCGGTGAAATCTCCGATTCCAATATTAGAGCGGACACGACAAATCGCGATAAGATAACTGGCGTTTTGTAAAGTATGGAGAATAAGATTATTACTGCAACCGCACCAATGAGCCCACTTCCTATATAGCTGGTGCCTCTAAGTGTCGTTCTCTTTGCATATTACCAAAACTTACTATCCTCCTTTAGTTTTTCTCAATAGTGTAACCTGAGATGAAGTCGACTGACTCATTTTATGTGGTGGTAGATGGAGGAGGTACGAAGACAGCTGTAACGCTTATATCCAAACATGATGCTGGGTATTCCAAGGGCCATGGTGGCCCAGCTAACATATTCAGTTTGAGTAAAACTCAAGTATTAACTTCGATAATATCTGCTGTGGAGGATGCCTTACAAAAACGAGCAGAAATGTTTCCTCATGCTTTAGGTGTACCTTTAAGAGCCCTTGATATTCATGTAAGCAGACTTTGTGTGGGACTAGCTGGCGCATTTTCAGTTGATGAGAGAAAGCTATCTGAAATAGAAGGTCTTATTAGGAGCCTGTTTTCAATGGTTGACTCTATGACTATAGCTAGCGACCTATTTTTGTTACCATTGGCGATTCCCATTATGGATAACATAAAGTATTGTATCGCTCTCATAGCGGGAACTGGGTCCAGTGCATTGTGTTTCAAATACAAAGGTAATGGGGAATTTAATCTTTTGGGACGATCAGGTGGATGGGGCCCGCAGTTAGGCGATGCTGGAGCTGGATATTCTATTGGAATGAATATGGTTAGGTCAACTTTAAAGGCTATAGACCAGGACAATATTCTTAGGGGTTTAGGTAAAGAGTCCAGATTAAAGAGGATTCATCAAAGGGTATTCTATAGTATAGCAAAAGTCGAACTTGACACAACTAACTCGGGAAATTTTTTTAGAAAGATAGATAGTCTTTTTTCAAACTCATCGGCTATTGGAGACGGTAGAAAACAAATCGCTTCACTTACAAGGATCGTGTTTGAGGAATTGAGTGCAACAGATGGTAGCGAATTAATTGCCAATGAGATTCTACAAAGAGAGAGTAAAGAATTATTGCAGATAATTACCCCATTCACTGACGTAATCAACCCCACTGAAACTACACTAGTTCTTTCAGGTTCATTGTTTTCTTTGCCGATTTATTTCCAAATGTTCTGCGATTTTCTAACATCGAGCAAGATTCAATTCCAAGGCATGACGACTGTTCACAATCCTGCTGTATCTGTAATTAATCAACTAATTAAACAATAATATACGTACAAGTTTCAGTAGAATTTTTTGCAGCCTTTTACGATAACGAGCTCGCGCTGGTGAGTTTCTTGGCCAAAGACCAATAGTTATGAATATTGATGATACTCGGGAGTACTAGAACTAGGACGTCACCGAAAGGTTGGTACATACCTCAGATTAGGCTTTAAGATTCCATGTTATAGTAGTGACATCTGAGCTACATACAGGATTTTAGCTTCAAGCGAGATTTCCTTTGTCGGCTAAGAGCTCCGGTGATATCTCGGTGAGCAGCGCCGAATTCCATTATCAGTTATCGCAGGTAATCGCTATTATCTGAATCATGCACAACTAGATATAAATCGCCCTTTATCATTATCACCACTTAAGGAAGTAGTTCCAGAAAAGACATAAAAATGGAAATATTTCTTCCTGTTTGAAGTTTGATTGTTTTTTTTTTCAGAATTAATTACATTATCCTTCATTATGACTGCTCTGAAAAGTGATGTCCATGTATCTAATCAAAGTGATGAAGATCTGAGTAGCTCTGCTTCTCAAGTTCCCCAGACTTATTCTAACTCTAATTCCCTTGTTTCTAAACTCTTGGGGCCTATTAGAAGTCCATGGGGTCAGGTGTGGATCATTTCCTTCGTGTGTTTTTGCTTACCCGGAATTTATAATGCTTTATCTGGGCTCGGTACGTAACTCTTTTCTTTTGAAAATTCTTATTGAGAGTAATTACTAACGTGGTGTATAGGTGGTAGTGGTCAAGTTGATGCTTCTGTGGCTGCAAACGGGCTGGTAGCCCTTTTATCTGTAGGGGCTGCGACTGGTGTTTTCTTTGCTGGTCCATTAATTAGTTGGATTGGGCCCAGACTTTCTTTAATATTAGGAGGCTGGACTTATGCCTTGTATTCTGGCTCTTTGCTTAATTACAATCATACGCAAAATGCAGCGTTCATCTACGGTTCCGCTGCTATTTTAGGGTTAGGAGCTAATATGATTTGGATTCCTGAAGGAACTATTATGACCTCTTACGTTAAGGATGAGGACAGAGGAAAAGCAATTGCCGTGTTTTGGATGATTTTCAACCTTGGAGGAGGTATTGGAGCTTTAGCAAGTTTAGGTCTCAACTTTGATAATACTTCTAGTACAGTCACTGATTCCACTTATGTGGCCTTTATTATAGTTATGATTTTCGGTTGGGTAGTTGGAGGTTTATTTATCTGTAATCCTTCTCAATTGAATGCTAAATATACAGGGGAAAGAGTTTCTAACGTGAACAGAAATCACAAAGAAATATTTTCCCTTAGTAAGCTAAAGGATACTGTGATATTCACAGCTAGAACCCTTTGGAACTGGAAGTTCTTATCATTCGTTCCTATGTTTTTCTATGCTAATGTGTTCTATTCTTATCAACAAAATTCTGTCAATGGTATGACTTTCAATATTAGAACTAGATCTTTAAATAGTGCTTTATACTGGATCGCTCAGATGCTTGGTGGGTTTTTGATTGGTTTTATTCTTGATCTTAAATATTTTAAACGTGGTCAGAGATTACTCGTGGGCTGGGGAATATTGTTTGTGACAGGTATGGTTATTTGGGGTGGTGGACTTAGATTTCAATTGTGGAATGATGTTAGAATCGCTGATGGATTTTTCCAAGATCTCGACTACACAGACAGGGAAGCCGTTGGGCCAATCTTTTTATATATTTTCTATGGGATGTACGATGCTTTATGGCAAGGATACTGTTACTGGTTAATGGGATATATTGCCAATTCTCCTGCCGAAAGTGGTATTCTTGTGGGAACTTATAAGACCTTTCAATGTACCGGTGGTGCTATGAGCTATAGGATTAATGCTTTAGACATAAAGCTTATGTCACAACTTGCCATGAACTGGGGGCTTACAGGAGGAACTCTTCTCCTTGCTTTACCCGCTGCTTTTTGTCTTTTCAAAGAAGATAAACAAGCTTTGGGTGAAAAACAGGATGAGATTAATAAATTGGAAAGTAATATAGGAACTGACGACTTGGCCACTAAAGATTAAGTGGTTATTTGTATGGTGATATTTTAATATAAATCTTTTAGTAGCAGTTGCAACCAAATACAATGCGCTCAGAAATCTTCTAAACCAGGATTTAGACTTAACTAACTTATTTCTACGTTATTCCTTCATTCATATATTATTCCTTCATCCCTATATTATCTCCTCATCCATATTTCGTTCTCTTTCCACATTATACCTCATATATTTGTCAGATCAACAGAAATTCCTATCTTCGATCGTCGTTTGCGGGGCCAACAAAAATTCATGCGAATCAACTCTTTTAATCTCTTTTTCATATAGTCGTATGATGAAGGCTGCCGTGTATAATGAACCTGAAGTAAGCAAATTGGTAAGGATTGATGAAATTGAAATTCCCAAGATCAATGATAATCAGATTCTAGTTAAAACAAAGACAATTGCTCTTAATCCATTGGATTGGAAAATTATGTTCTTTGGAAGACGGCCCTCTATAGCTGGATGTGATGCTTGTGGAATTGTGGTACAAGTTGGTAATAACGTCAAAGGTTTTGAAGAGGGGGATATTGTATCTTCATTTGAACAAGGAAACATTGATTATGTGAGAGGTCAGTTTGCTGAATATATCATTGTAAACCCTTTGGGAGCGTTGAAATATGACAAAACCAAATTCGACTTAACTAAAACCCTAGGGCCCGGGATTCATGAACCTTCTCATCTTGATAATTTTGATGCTATTGGTGGTGTCACCATATGCCTTGCAACAGCGGTTGCATGTTGTGAACATGGTCTTGAGTTATCTAAAGCAGACAAGAACAATGATATTTTATTGGTTTGGGGTGGTTCCACAGTGTGTGGAATTTACATCATTCAATTGGTTAAGCTATACTACGGAATGAAGGTTGTCACCACTTGCTCTCCTAAAAATTTTGAATTGATCAAATCATACGGTGCAGACGAAGTGTTCGACTATAATGATAAAAACGTAGTAGAAAAAATTCAAACTGTGGGAAAGGGTAAAATAAACTATGCGGTAGATTGCAATTCAAGTATAGACACTTATCAAAAAACTTTTGACTGTACAAAAGGATCAAATTTGAAGGCATTAGATAACATGTTGCAGAGAAAATCGAAAAAAATCGATATTGGTGACTCTAAAGCCAGGTTTCCTCTGACTTCCATCACTACAGTATTTGGAGATGTGGTGATACCAGGATTACCCCCAGCTAGGACTCCACCTGGGCTTCCAGAGGTTTTTAATGAATTCTGGCAAAATCAAATGACACTGCTCTTACCAAAAATCAGGACTCCAAAATTACATATTTTGCGGGGGCTATCTAGTACTAATATTAATCACGGATACCTGCTCTTAGTCAACAATAAGGTTAGCGCTGAGAAGATTACAATACAAATAGAGGACTCCGAAAGCCTTGCTAAGTTGTGAACAACGACACATGGCTTATCATCACACTATATTATATATTTCTTTGTATGAACTACATTGTTTCTTCATTTTGTGAATAGAATCTTTTATTGGCGATTAAGATTAAAGCAGAGAATCTAATTCAATCTAAAGACCTAACCATAATTTTTGGGTCTCAACTTTGAATGGCTCAATCAACTCGATATCATCACTGGATTTACCAACCTGAACTTCATATTCGCCAGCTTCTAAGTTCCATTTGTTGAAATATTCATCAAAGAAGGAACAAGAATCCTTTAAGGATAAATCGAATTTTACGGTGACGGATTTTCCGGCTTTGATTTCAACTTTCTGGAATCCCTTTAATTCTTTGACTGGTTGAATGGTCTTTGAATCTTTATGACTGCAGTATAATTGAACAATTTCTGACCCGTCCACCTTACCCACATTCTTTACATCAACAGATGCTTCCAATTTATCTTTAGCTTCATCAATTTTGATCTTTAAGTTAGAGTAATCATATTCAGTATAGGATAATCCATAGCCAAATGGGAAGGCAACCTTTCTTTGTAATTTATCATAGAATCTATATCCCATAAAGATATCTTCACCATACAATACTCTGCCTCTTTCTGATTTAAAGTTAAGGTAAGCTGGGTTATCAACATTCAAAAATGGGAAAGTTAAGGACAATCTACCACTTGGATTCACATCACCAAATAATACATCAGCAATACCGTTACCACCTTCATTACCGCCATACCAAGCTTGAACTAAACATTTAGATTTCTTCAACCATGGGAATTCAACAGGAGTACCAGATTGATTGACAATCACAGTATTGGGGTTGGCAGCTAACACGGCTTCAACTAACTCATTGGTCTTTAATGGTAATTCCATATGCTTTCTATCATAACCTTCAGATTCCCATTCTTGACTTAAACCAATCGATAACACAACCTTATCAACAGATTTGGCTAACTTGGCGGCATTTTGAATTTCCTCAGTAGGTTCGATAACTTTAGCACAGCCAAAGTATAAACCACCACCACCACCGAAGTCAACTTGATCAGAAGTAGCAGCAGTAAATGTTGGTGCAGAACCAAATTCTACTCTAACCTTGTAAGTCTCTCCTTTGTTTAATTTGATAGAGTTTCTTTTTTCGGTACTACCAGAATTGAAGAATGCTTCACCTTTTTCTTGTTTAGTTTTGTTATCAACAAGTAATTTACCATTGATGTATAATAATGCAGTACCTTGAACAGTACATCCAAATTCATATTCAGCATCTTCCTCGGGAATAAAATCCCCTTCTATATCAACATAAAATAAATCAGTATCAATATTGTCATTCATGTAATCAGACAAGAAAATATTGAACAAGTCTAAATTATATTCATCAAATACTTCTCTATCACCAGAAAATTCAGCAGGTTTTTTGTAGAATTTCATGTTATAACCCACATCACCAGTGATTGGATTTCTCAATTGAGTAGCTAAAGTTGGTAAAGTCTTGAACCCGTAAGCCCCAACGGTATATGCTGGTGGAGATGCTAATTTACTAGAAATACCCTCGTAAGGAGTAGTAGCATAATATGGTCTTAACGCAGCAGAACCACCACCGCAATATGCAGCAGTCTTAGCATTTGGACCAATAACAGCGATTTTCTCATCCTTTTTCAATGGTAAGATATTATCCTCATTCTTCAACAAGACAATAGATTCGGCGGCGATTTTTCTTAACAAAGCAGCAGTCTCTTTAGTATTATTTTTAGTATCTTCTGGAGCACCTTCAGGAATCTTGGACTTACTACAGAATTTCACCAATTTCAAGACATTTCTAACTCTGTCGTCTACATCTTGAATATTCAATTCTCTGGAGTCAATCATGTGTTTTACAGACTTAACCGATCTGTGGATGGTTGGACCAGGCATTTCGATATCTAACCCATTTTGAATAGATTCCTTACCAGTGTACATACCATACCAATCAGACATGATAAGACCATCCCAACCCCATTCCTCTTGTAAGATATCTTTTAACAACTTTTTACTTTGAGATGCGTGCTCACCGTTAACCTTGTTGTAAGCAGTCATGAAACATCTAGGATCAGAATATTTAACCCCTAATCTAAAAGGTTCAAGATAAATCTCTCTTAAAGCTCTCTCAGTAACAATTGAATCAGAACCTTGTCTTTCATCCTCAAGATCATTACAAACATAATGTTTAATGGTAGCAGCGATATCTTCATCTTGAATACCATTAATAACAGAAGCAGATGCCCATCCAGCTAAATGAGGATCTTCACTAAAACTCTCAAATCCTCTACCTCCCAATGGACCTCTTTGCATATTTGTGGTAGGACCTAAAATAATATGAGATCCTTTGTGTTTAGCTTCAACTCCCATTAACTTACCAGCTTCAACTAATAAATCTTTATTGAAAGTAGCAGCCATAGCAGTCCCACAAGGGAAACAAGCAGCTGGAACTCCGTTAAAGAATTTAGTACCTCTTGTCCCATTTGGGCCATCAGACATTCTTAAACTAGGAATATCTAATCTCTTGACGGCATATGTATGCCAAAAATCAATTCCGGCAAGCAAGCCAATCTTTTCTTCGACTTTCAATTGAGCCAAAGTTTTTTCAACATCGATATCAGCCATTTTGTATTAAATTAATAGTTCTATCTATTCAACGAGTTAAATAAAATTACATGAATTAACCGGGCGGGTCAATTGAGCTATATTTATATATGGCTCTGCGGTTGAAAAATCAAATTCAATGATTGTCGGAATCTTACCCCGTAGTTCGGTAAAAGGAGAAGTTGCCTATTTGGGACGAAGGAGGGGCAGATTCTCACCATTGATCCGCATATCATCTCGGACCTTAGAGTCCAACCCCCAGAGAGTACATGGGGGTTGTTGCCAATTGTGAAACAACTATGTCACTATAGAGAAGTATGGTGTGCAAAGAAATTGTTAAATTATGGTGTGCTCTATACAATTCGACGTGTCTCTTAAAGGCACAGTTGATTTGTTGATGTGTGGATCGATTCCCGGAAATATACATGCGGCGCATCGTGGTTCTGCGAGGGAACTGCAAGAATTGGTTGAACATTTGTCAACTAGTGTTCCTTGAATCCCAATGAGGATGAGTTTCAGCATTTGTCTTAACTCCAGACAAATTTATTTTCTTAGCCATTTGGTGTTTCGAGACTTTGCGGAGTCACTACAAGAGGAAAATAAGGAAGGGCAAGAAAACCGTTCGGTGAACTGCTCAAGAAAAACGAGGTTATGAGGTAATTGGCCAATATAGGTTACGTAGAAAAACCGCAGTAGAAGTAATGTGCGGTCGTGTGGTTGTACAAATTGTACCCCATATTTTGTCCTCTTAGGAATGACAAAACTATGTTGAACGCCTTATTAGACATATTTCAAGTCTAGTAAAAATCACCAAAAAATATGAAACATATTCCTTGATATCATGTCTTACTAATGGTGTTTTCAATATGTTGATTTTGTAACACGATATGAACTTCATCTCTCTGTATTTCCAGGTTACTTTACTGAAGCTGATTAATCATTTTCGCGTAAAATCTCTAATATGCCAAATTTACTAATTTGATAAGATGTCCAAACAACCTAATGCTTGTGATTTCTGTCGAAGAAGAAAACTTAAATGCTCCAAAGAAATACCAATATGCGACAAGTGTATTAAATACAAAAAATCATGTCTTTATTCTCCAAAGTATCGCAAAGTTTCTTTGACTAAGGCAAATTTTCAATACTTACAGCGGAAGGCTATACTTTTAGAGAAAGCCCTTGCAAATCTAGTGCCCGACAAGTCAGAGTTGGAGAGAATATTAACTCAAATAGACTTGAATCTGGAAGATGGCAATAACATTGACAGTGATCCCCTTTTGAATAGAACCGAAGATAATTCTAAAGCTCATGAGAATGAGAGCCACGAGACTGACCCCGATTATATTAGGGAAGAGGAATACTTGTTTAACGAAATAGATGAAATCGAAGACATAGTATGGTACGAGCCCGACAACGACAGCGAGATTAATGAATTGACCCCTACCCAGTTGGCAGATCTGATGAGTGGGTTGAGCGTCGGCAACAATGAGAACCTGAAAGTCCCTTTATACTTCGGGATGTCTTCGCCTAATGGAATAATCAAGTTTTTGAGAGAATCCGATAGTAACACTAAAAAAATCCTAGAAGGATTTAAGCCTGTAACTACTGATATCGACTTTAAGACCAATCTATTGTTGATAAAAGAAACCTATGGAGAACAGTTTCTAGATAATCCAGATTTACACAGAGAGTTGATTGATAGCTTTTTCAATATCTTCCACACGTGCTATCCAATCCTCGAAAAATCGTCCTTTATAAATGACTATAACAATCTTTCCTCCAAATCGCCCATGTCGAAGGAATGTTTAAAGATCTTGATTCATACGGTGTTGTCGATTGGATCTTTTTGTAAATATGGTGATAATTCAGTGATTGACCTACTATACTACAAGAGAATCAAACAAGAGTTAAAGAAGGTAGATATAATGGAATACAATAGTTTCTACTTGTTAGAAGCTTTAACCCTTTTGGGTAATTATTGCCAAAAACAAAACAAGCCTAATACCGGCTTTAATTACCACGGTATTTGTTTCAGAATGGCCATTTCTTTTGGGCTACACCGAGAAATATCTACCAATGCTAGTACAACCAATTCCCTCGATAACGAGAACCAAAACAATGAAGCTGATAGTAGTAAGGCATCGAGAATTTTGGAGAGAAGGCGAAGGTTGTTTTGGGGATTATACATCTTAGATATTGGCCATTGCATGACGTTAGGGAGACCCAATTTGGGTCCTTTACTAGAGACGATAAATATCAAATTTCCTTTGATAGATTTCGACCAAGAGCTCGACCAATTTGATGATTATAATTCTCATATAAATCCATCTGTAATTGAAGGATTCGTGTTAGAAGCTAAGCTCATAAAAATATCCACCAAGATAAACAATGTAATCACCAGACTCGATGGGAATTTACTCAATCGTATCCGGAGCTTGAATCAATTAAATGACGAGATGAACAGATTTGCTGATGAGATGCCATACTATTTTAAAGACTTATCAGAACACCGAGTACCTCACTGGTTCTTATTCAGAAGAGCAAAGATAACTTGGAGATACAAGAATTTGAAAATTTTGATGTTCAGAAACTTCATTTGGCAGTTGAACAAAAAGAAGTCAACAGACACCAAAGATGAAGCTTTGAATCAGCCAATTCACGACTGTATTCAAATCTGTATTAAAGAAGCATTTGAGACAATCGATTCCATAAATGGTTTCACCCAAGTGCAGACTCTAAACAATTTTTCGGCCTGGTATCCAATTTTCTTCATCTATCATGCTGTACTTGTTCCAATATTGTTGATAAACCACAACCAACAACAGCAAAATACTTACGAAAACTCCTTCCAGTGGAATGATTTGACAACATACCACCATTATATTTCATTAAGCCAAGATACTTTATTATTATTGAAACCATACAATAATAACATCACTTGCAATTTAATAAATTTGATCGAAATTCTATCACGGAACATGTCCAACAATGATTTGTTAATTAATGAAATCTTTAATAGGGATTTAAATGAGTTGAACTTTGAATTAGAAAACAATATCATCGGAGGTCACATCCCCGATACCATGTTGGATATCAATCCTATTAACTTTAACATCGACAATACTTACCTCGCCTAAATGCTATTGTGAACCCTTATTATATTTGGTTGCAAACCAAACTTTTTTTGTTGGTCCAGTCTTATTTCCTCGATTTGGATTAATTTTAGAATATTTTAAGATATAATTTAATACCCCGAGTTTGTAGGTTTGCAGTCCAATGTACATCTTCTGACGTAAGGCGTCATAGATTTAATCTCTTAATCACTAAAAAGGGGTTCCGTTTGCATTGCGGATCGCTGTCTTACCATTTTGGGATTTACACACCAGGCTGCAGATTTGGGTGAAATTTTTACGAGCATTTTACGGGCGGACCGAACTCATGAAAAGCATTACCGCAGGGCTCGCTTTAAATCTAAACAAAAAGTTAATTAGTTCCATAACTTCCGTCTTTAGACTACTCCTCAACCGCTATACATAACCCACATTAGAGGGGAAAGCATTTCATCTTAAATCTGCCTAAAAGTTTAACACAACCAGCATTACCTCTTAGTATTTTTGTACTCGTCCCCTATTATCCTCTCATACTTCACCTCTCACCTCAAAAGACATGGGTGGTACCTATAGCCGACCCTGCAGAATAAATAAATAAAAAAGACTACAGGTAAGTGTCATGTAAAATCGAGACAAAGGAAACATAAATAAAGACTCTTTAGGGAAGGAATTCTACTATGGTGATCTGGATATTTGTGAGAGAATTACCCTAATGCATCAAAACAATAGGAAACAATTGGTGGAAATACGATTACCTAAAATGGATACAAACTATATCGATTAGGTTTGTATAAATAACAAAGACGTATTTTAGATTTCGTATTCAGAGTAATTGTTCACGCTGGTTATTGTGCACTGGGACCAATAATTTCATCTTATTTTCTCCTCCGAGGCAGAAGTTTATTTCAGCTTATGCCTGGCGAAAGATGTCTAGTTACTTGGTGAAATCTATTTACACGTGAACTGAAACATAGCACTCATTAACCCTAGTTCCAAATCACAGGATTCAATGCTTTGAATACAGCGTTTTCAAGTGTAGTCACAAACGGTCCCCCACCGTTTAAATCGTACCCAGATGAGCATAGGTAAAGCGAATGGACCCTCCCAGAGCCAGCAAACACAAATGACAATAAAGGGAATTCACAAGACAAGAGAATATCACGAGTTCAAACAATAAGAGGGAACAAACCTATTGTACTTTACTGTATCCACAATCCACGTTAACAGCTCGTAAGCCAGTTTGCGAGCTCTATTGTACTAAAAGAGAATCACTACCACTGCATACAAATTTGCCACGGGTTTATCAAGACTTGGCAGAAAATCGTGGTCCATTAGCCCTAGTACGGCTCCATTGAATTAAGACTTGTAAACACTGTATGCAAACGAAGGGGTACAAAACTACAGAACCAACTTAGACGCAAAGTTAACAAAAGCTTTCACTCCGGATTCTTCATTTGTCAATTGGGCAAAAAGAAAAAGGAAAATAAAAAGAATTTGTAAATGATTGCAAGCTTCCATTGAGCTTCCCTCTTCCACCAGCGAAGACACCAAAGACAATAACTACCTCTTCTGCTTACATACAATCCCTTTATTTACGGTTAAACTTAGAAATTTAATATTTTTTAGTGCCATGCGGGCTGTTAAAGTTATTTTTTGAGACGAAGATAATGCGTCACGACTAATACACAGTATATGTTTCTTTTTTTTTTGGAAATTGTGCTTTAGAGTATTTCTTGCAGCTACATGTGGAAACTCAATCATCACATTGGGACTTGATGTATTACCACAGAAATCGAAAAAGGATAGCACAATAAGACTTCTTTTTAGTAACTTTCCTTTATCTAAAAATTATTTTTTAGGCTTAGACTGAAATTCAAGACGGAAGATCTATTTTTGTTTGAGTAACAGCTCCTTGCAAAAGGGTCCGGGGTCCTTTGAGGCTGCAACCAGCTGGAAATATAAATACGTAATGCATTTCTGCTATTTTCTAACTTTTTTATCTTTCAATTCTTAACCAGACAATTCAAGCAGAGTTAAAACAATGGTTGCTTTATCATACAAGAAAGTGTTGGCCGTGGCTTACCTGGTCTTGTCAGTTTTATCAGAAGATGTTACTGAAAATACCATCGACAGAGGCACAATATCTTTAGGATTAGGTGACACTCATATCTTTCCTGGTGTTTACTGGAGTATCATCAACAATGCTGTCAGTTCTTTTACAGGGAGCTTTAACAACGAAGGGGGATTTTATGTGTCCTCGGATAACCCTGTTTTAGGGTTAACAACCAACATTAATGCTCCCTTGAGTGCCATTGAAAATTCTGGGATTTGGTCCTTCAATTCTTCTCAATCATTTATTGCCCCAACCTACGTTCTCATTGCCAATGAATTTTCCAATACAGGCCAAATGTGGTTTGGAGGTGATGGATCCGCAGGCTCTGCATCCATGTCTATTACTGCTGGAACTTGGACCAATGAAGGATTAATGGTATTTTCTTTGCAAGAAAGAACCGGTGGAGAAGTTGCTTTAGGTAATGCTCTTGGTAGTTTAGTTGGATCCGTGGTTAATGACGGTACTATTTGTTTAATCAATCAAGTTTATCAACAATCTACTGATATCGAAGGAAGTGGTTGTATTGATATTGGGCGTGAATCTAGTGTCTGGACCACCGCCAGTACACTTTCTGGACCAACTGTTGATAGCGAGCAAGTGTTTTTCCTCAGTACACCAGAATCTAGTCTTAGAGCAAATAATCTTGGTTTCACTCAAGGCTTTACCGTCAGAGGTTTCGGTGGTGGAAATTTAGTTGGTATTGCGACTACCATTCTCAGCTTAGAGTACGACGGTGAAACTTTATCGGTCAGTACCAATCCATTGGGATTCCCTTCTGTGGACTTTCACATTGGTCCAGGGTATGACGAGGCACTTTTTGAAACCGTAGGAAGTTTGTTCGAGGATCTTCTCGGTAACATACCATTGAACAACGCCGTCAGATATAACGGCCCTGCCCCTGACACTTCAAGACCATCCAACTGTATGGAATGTTTGCCTTTCCCTGAAATTCCAGGTATCAGCGAATCTTCTTCATCCTCATCCTCCTCATCTAGTGAATCATCTAGTGAATCCTCAAGTGAATCATCTAGTGAATCCTCAAGTGAATCCTCAAGTGAATCATCTAGCGAATCCTCAAGTGAATCATCTAGCGAATCCTCAAGTGAATCCTCAAGTGAATCATCTAGCGAATCCTCAAGTGAATCCTCAAGTGAATCCTCAAGTGAATCCTCAAGTGAATCCTCAAGTGAATCATCTAGCGAATCCTCAAGTGAATCCTCAAGTGAATCATCTAGTGAATCATCTAGTGAATCCTCAAGTGAATCATCTAGCGAATCCTCAAGTGAATCCTCAAGTGAATCCTCAAGTGAATCATCTAGCGAATCCTCAAGTGAATCCTCAAGTGAATCCTCAAGTGAATCCTCAAGTGAATCATCTAGTGAATCATCTAGTGAATCCTCAAGTGAATCCTCAAGTGAATCATCTAGCGAATCATCTAGTGAATCCTCAAGTGAATCATCTAGCGAATCATCTAGTGAACCTTCAAGTGTGGCCCAATGTCCAGAATGTACCGAGTACACTACCACCTTCACCACTACTGATGCTGATGGAAACCCTACTACTCAAACCGGTGAAGTCATTGTTACTACTGACTCTGACGGAGACTTGACTACTTCTACCGACATTATTGGTGACTGTCCAGAATGTACCGAATACACTACTACCTTCACCACTACTGATGCTGATGGAAACCCTACTACTCAAACCGGTGAAGTCATTGTGACTACTGACTCTGACGGAGACTTAACCACCACCACTGATATTATTGGTGACTGTCCTGAATGTACCGAATACACTACCACCTTCACCACTACTGATGCTGACGGTAATCCAATCACTCAAACCGGTGAAGTCATTGTGACTACTGACTCTGACGGAGACTTGACCACCACCACTGATATTATTGGTGACTGTCCAGAATGTACCGAATACACTACTACCTTCACCACTACTGATGCTGATGGAAACCCTACTACTCAAACCGGTGAAGTCATTGTGACTACTGACTCTGACGGAGACTTAACCACCACCACTGATATTATTGGTGACTGTCCTGAATGTACCGAATACACTACCACCTTCACCACTACTGATGCTGACGGTAATCCAATCACTCAAACCGGTGAAGTCATTGTTACTACTGACTCTGACGGAGACTTGACTACTTCTACCGACATTATTGGCGACTGTCCTGAATGTACCGAATACACTACTACCTTCACCACTACTGATGCTGACGGTAATCCAATCACTCAAACCGGTGAAGTCATTGTGACTACTGACTCTGACGGAGACTTGACTACTTCTACCGATATTGTTGGTGACTGTCCAGAATGTACCGATTACACAACCAGCTTTACCACTACTGAATCCGATGGTGACGTTGTTACTGGTGTAGCTGATGTCATCGTTACAACGAATTCTGACGGAGATCTTGTTACTGAATCATCCATCATTGATGCCGAAACCGTATCCACTGTTTGTGTTAGAGGTGATTGTGTAACCGTTACCGAATGTCCAGTATGCTCTAGTTATGAAACTACAGTTGTCACTGAAACTGAAGGTTCAACTGTCACTGTTCCTTGCGAAGTCGAAGTTACTACTGACACTGCCGGTGAAACTGTAACCAAAACTTATACCAAAGGAGACTGTGACGTTTGTAAAGGATACGAAAGTACTGTGGTAACTGAAGTTGAAGGAACTACCGTTACTGTTCCTTGTGAAGTTGCTGTAACCACTGATACCGCTGGTGACATCGTTACTCATACTTACACCAAAGGAGATTGTGATGTTTGTAAAGGATATGAATCTAGCATCGTAACTGAAGTTGAAGGTTCTACTGTTACTAAACCATGTGAAGTTGTTGTTACTACCGATTCTGAGGGAGACATTTACAGTACTACTACCATTATTGAGTATAGTACTATAACTCCTGGTGGCCACACCGTTGCTGGTCCATCTACTGTTGCTGCTGAATCAGGATCCCCAGCCAGCGCATCTACTTTTGAAGGTGGTGCCGTTGATATTACCATCAATGGTAAGTCTTGGTTACTTGCCTTGATTGCTATCGTTTCAACCATGTTTATTTAGATAAACACCTTTTCGTGACTTTCATGTCAACTTACTTTATATTTTCTAACGTTTTAATGACTACCAAAGACTGTCATATTATTCTTAATGGGTTCGTTATATATTTCTTATGGTGCCAGACTACTGGTCTAAAATTTGTTCTAATACCTTTTGTACACTAATTTCCGTATTTAATATAAATTATAATAATAAATTACTTATCACCTAAAAGGATAGATCGCGCTAAGTTTACTGCAGCTGATAAAGACACCTGGTGCGCGCACAAGTGAGTCTCTGGTTAAAAATGGTTAGCACACGCAAATGTTGTCCAATTAAAGTAGGGAAAATGGAAGAAAAATTCTCCCGAGTCGTAAGATTTTGTTACTCACAAAATTAATAGTTCATATTAACTGTTACGATAAGTCACCCAAAACAACATGGCTATAGACCCTGAAACATTTAAATTCGAAACCCCACAATTCGACCCTAGATTCCCTAATATCAACCAAACCAAGAATTGTGCTCAATCTTACGTAGACTACCAAAAATGTATTGCTGTTAAAGGAGAAGAATTTGAACCATGTAAAATATTCTGGAAAACTTATACTTCCTTATGTCCAGTGGATTGGGTTGAAAGATGGAATGATCAAAAGGAAGCTGGTAAATTACCTTTCAAGCTTGATTGAGCCTGTTATACGAATGTCATTGTCATAAACTAGAAAACCTTCAATTACGAGATTTTAATATACATATTATATCTACATAAAGTCCTCTTCGTAATTTTGCAGCATAGTCAAGTTATTATGAGCTTGCATATTGTCATCGGTGAACAAATCTCCATATGGATCTTTGTGCCGTTGTTTATCGATTAAATGCTGTTTGGACATTTCCTTTTCCTGATTTTGAAGTGACCTCTTATACTCTTTCTTTTGTCTTTCATACTCAACATTAGCTTTGGCTTCATTATCAATAAACTCCTGAGTTGATATCTCGGTTTTGGTTTTGTTCAACTTATTTAAAATCATGTTATCCTTTTTACTTACATTGAATCGCTTTATTAGTTGAGGATTCTTAAAACTTACAGTCCCAATATCCATAGATCCATCACTTACGAGGTTATTTACAGGAGTGTATATGATGGTGATATTATTTAATTTATTGCCTTTAATACTATTGGCCTTAGTTAATTGTCCCACTTGATCCAATAATTCATGGGGGATTTGCAAATCTTTGAAATTTTTCAATCGTTCTTCAGTGGTCAAATTAATATAGACATGTGCAGAACTATGTTTATCTACATGAAACCATAAATTTTTGCGATTTGAATATTTTATAAGCGGGTCATTTTCGACCTTATCCTTTCCCATGTAGATATCATACTCTTTATCTTCGAACTCTCCGCTAACTCTCGCCTTGTAGTAGTACACCATTATAGTTTAGGTTGTAGATTTGATAGTGCGCGAACAATTTCCTAGCTGTTTGTAAATGTAGCACAAAACGCGAACCATTTCCATACTCACCTGAGACTCAAGGACCATTCTCTTCTCCAGCACTCCTTATATACATTTATTCATTCATTCCTTTTTCCATTCCATTTGAAGCAAGATCCTTCTTGATCTCGTTGACCACCTTAACTATAGTCGTTCCTTAACTGTGGTCTTTCATTAACTGTGGTCCTTCATTAACTGTAGCCGTTCCTTGACAGTAGTCGTTCCTTAACAACAGCCGTTCCTTACAATTTTGTTTGATTCCACTTCTACTAAAATGCCTGTTGATCAAGTTGACTACGAATCACTCTTGGAATTTGAAGATAGTGTCCAGGAGACAAACAAGAAAGATACCTCCATCACTTTGAATAATTTGGCGTTGAAAATTGAATATAATTTGGTGGTCCCGACGTCAGAGGCCTTCCCTGATATCCCAAACCAGGATATTCACGAATTATTCGATTGCTATGATTATGCTTCTGATGAATTCACTACTTGTAATAAATGTGGACAAAGTATTAGTCAATTTAATGATTGTTGTAAACAGTTTATTGCCGAATCTAAAGTATCTTCAAGTCTTGAAATGAGTTATTGGTTATCGTTTTTAAATAATCCAACCAGGACCATTAACACGCTTCCAAACTATTCCCAACTTTTATTCTTACAACAGGGAATCCCTTATCAAATTAGATCTGTTATCTGGCAGAAATTGTTCTTAATCAGCTATAATAATAAGATCCCCGAGACATCGTTATTAGTTTATAAGAATTTCCAACATTCTTATAATGAAGAAACTTCAGATCAAATCAGTAAAGACTTGAATCGGACTTTTCCTACCATCCTGTTTTTTCATGAAGATTATAACATTAAAGAATTGGAAACCATTTTAAACGTTTACGCTAATTACGATGTTGAACTAGGGTATTGTCAGGGATTACTATTTCTTGTAGGATCCTTGTTTTATCAATTTAAGGATCCCCAACTAACATTTCACGCATTAATAACCATCATGGAATCCGAAACAGAATTGCATAACATATTTACCCAGGAATTAATGTCCATAACTTTGAATAAATGGTATGACCAATTTCAAGATATTTTTATGAGAACTGACCCGGAGTTACATGATCATTTAGTGAAGTTTGTGGATTTAAAAGTGTTTTTATTTCAATGGTGGTTATCATTTATGTCCAGCCATACACCTGATTTTTCGATTATCAATAGGATTATGGATTTTTGTTTGATTCAAGGTTGGAAATTTGGGATGTTCAAGATCTCTCTTGGGTTATTGATTATTAATAAGCCAATTTTAATGACATTAAATCCTGGTGACGAAGAGGTTATCTATCAACATTTATTAAACGAATGTAAATGGGGGTTAGCTATAAAAGACATTAACTCATTTTTCGGAGAATTACTATTTACTTTTGAGAGTAGCTTTTTCCTTCAAATGGATTCTAAGGACACCACCACTAGCCCCATCAATAAACCTATGAGAACTCATAGAAGGACGCAATCATCAATGATGGATAAGCTTAAAAATTTAAACATTTCCAGCTATTCGTTACCACCTTCTAGCAATTCAATTTTTTCCAAAAGAACTAATAATAGTGGTAGCAGTAGTAACCACAATAGCAATGAACTAGATTCGATTTATTCTAACGTTACTGCGGACTCCTGCCACTCCGACAAATCGGGCTCCAAATTTGTCGACTATTTAAAACTTCCCACCTTCAGCAGAAGTAATAGCCCTGTACCAGGCAATGATTCTCAGGATTCTGACGAAACAGAAGCACTCCGGAAGCAGAACAAAGTTATGACACATTTATTAATGAGATGTATAAATAGCATTGAAGATCCTGCTTTGAAATTGGAGATTTCTCATGCGCTCACCAAAGAACAAGCTTAAGGATCATTGTGAAGAGGTTTTGATTTTATATAACTTATATTAGAGACAGACAATGCATACAATTACATTCATTAAATATAATATTCTCTATCGTGTTGCAGATGCAACCTAAGGTAGCGCACATCCGGGTAACATTTTCATGGAAGTCGCAAAGAAAATCTTTTCGACCAAATGGAAGAATCGATATATTCTTACTATAGTTACGATCTATAATTATTAACCCCCTTTTTGTTTGTAGACATCCAACTACAATTGAATAGCTTGCTTCCAAAGTTTGCTCATTCGATCCATCTGACACGTGACGTACTCCTGGAACGCAACTACCTAAAGCGCCAGGTGTCAAACAGATTAGTCAAAAGGACACCCATAGATATAAATACATCGTGAGTTTTGAAAACGATACCAGCCCCAAGGGCGTTCAAGACGAGGTTCAAAAGAGTGTGATTAATCAAATATTTATCTTAATTACAACCACAACCGAAAACAATTGGAAGAGGAATTATAAACAGCTTAAATACATTTTAGAAACAGGGGACAAGGATAATTTTAAACACTATTATTCAAAGCTTGTTGGAACCCTAATATCACAATATCAAGACCAACTTCCTTATTTGACCCCCATTGAGAAATTATTCAAAGTTAGTTTAAAATCAGTTCTGTTAAGTACTCTTTCATACTTATCAGCTTCATTTGAACCTTTATTTCACCACATTTCCCTTGTGGATTTTATTGACAGATTTGAGTGCTCAGCAGCTGTTGGATTATTTTTGGTAGGACGTTTTATCCAGTATTATCAACGGGAATCTATCGAAAAACTTTTATTGTTAGCTCGAGAATTACCTAAATCTTTCGCTACTTTATCAAAGCAATCTGAAAGACAACTTTTTTACCAGCATATCTTAGACAATAAAGATTTCCCTTTGGCAGTTAAAATCGTTTTAATTAACCATTTGCAGCATACTACTCCAGTTAAAACCGAGGACCTTTTATCTTTATTCGTAACAAACATGTCATTCAAAGAAGCCTTAATTGAATTAGGTAGTGATTTGAAGAATTTCAATCCTAATTCTTTATTGCAAATACTATTAAAGATTGATCCCAAGGAGATCGATCTGGCTTTAGCTTTAATAATCTCGGAAATTTTAATACCTGGATCTCAAAAATTACCTCCAAATCCTTTAAATGATTTAACCAACATAAAAACTTTACCAGAATCTACCGCCAAAGGTTCCCAGTTGCAGGTTTGTTTCAAATCAATTGACTCAAACGCAGACTTTACGATCAACTGGTACTTGGTGTTTTCCAAAGTTCAAGAGATTTTATTTGATTCTTCAAAAAGAAATATCCAGCCTTCCATTATAAATATCAATGAGTTTTTATCTGCCATCGATTTTAAGAACGGCTTATTGGATATATTTTTGAATTATGACTGGTATTTCAGTAAAGATTTGTTGTTTATATTCCATTCTTTGGATCCAAAACAAGGAGCTTACGATATTAATGCTCTGCCAAATTTGACAAAGTGCTTTGATGATAATATTGAAACTCCTATAGAAACGCAATTGGGTAAGAAAAATATTATTTCCTTCATAAACATCGGAAAATTGGAGTTGCATGTTATGAGTCAAATAGTGTCAAGCGGTGTGAACAATAAAGATCCTCAATCTATTGATGGACAGATTTCTAAAATATTTGACCATCATTGTCAAGCCTTTCCTGAATATTTGATATCAGCTTGCTTAGCCACTGCTGACAAAAATACATTTATCATCAACGTTATAGACACCTTGTTCAATATCTTAGTCGATAATGACAGCAAATTCTTGAGTCAAGTTCTTCAAAAATTCAGAGAGCTAGATAACAATTTGGCTCTAAGAAAGTTGATGGAATATTTTGGTCCTAGAAATAACTCCCAGTCACTTTTGAAAATAGCCAAGATTGCCATTGATTTGAATTTTGTTGATGAAGTTTTGTCTGGCTTCACAGCCATCAACCATCATATTGCTATAAACTTCCTTATCAACGCATCTGCGTATGGTTATGACTTGAAACCAAACCTTGATGCAATGTATAATGATCAGAACATTAAAACATTTGTGGTTCAAACTGTTTTGGAATTATTGGAAATCAGATCCAATGAAGATTTTGAAAAGGCCCAGGATCCAAGCTTCAAAGTATTAAAAGTTCCAGCGGTCTATTACTTGCTCGGAATTCTTACCAAGAATACTGGATTATTTGCCGGTGAGAGATTAAAGAACTTGCAGTTGCAGTTGTTAACTACTTATCCAAGATTAATCAATTTTGGATGTGGTCACGATGCGGCCATTTTAGCTAATGATGGAGTGTCAAATACTTTCCCCGAAGGTATTGAACAAGAAATGAAAGCTTATTATTCCAAAATGTATAATAAGGAGTTGGACATCAAGGATATTGTAGATGTGCTAATCAAGTTGAAAAATAGTGATGAGCCACACGATCAGGATCTTTTCGCTTGCATGATTCATTCGTTATTGGATGAATACAGATTCTTTCCGGAATATCCATTATCGGCTTTAGCATCAACCTCGTTATTATTTGGTGCCTTATTGCAAAAAGATATTATTCAGGGTACTACTTTGACAGTGGCATTGAACTTTATCTGGGAGTCATGTAACCAACCTCAAGAATCTCATTTATTCAAATTTGCCGTTCAAGCTTTGTATAATTTCAAGTCTAGACTTCATGAATACCCAAATTACTGTAAGCACTTGCTTGAATGTAAGTCGTTATCAGCACATGCTAAGATGTTTCAGATGGTTCAAGATGCTGCGAAGGGTATTCCATGTGTGGATAACAGTAAGCCTAATTCTTCCAATTCGAGTGGTCAGCCTATGGTAGGAAAGCCTATTGATGAGAATTCAGGTATTCGTTACCAGTCTATTTCTTTTACTGAACTGGCTATTGGTTTGGTTTCCCAAGAGAAACCCAACGAAAATACTAGTGATAAGCTTTTATTCTTCATTAACAATTTAACTGGTGATAACTTGAGGGCCAAGCTTCCAGAGGTTAAAGATTTGTTAACCGAAAATTTCTTTCTTTGGTTTTCAGACTACTTGGTAGCCGACCGTGCTAAGTCGGAACCAAATAATCACCAATTGTATTCTGAGTTAGTGAAGGAATTTGATGACCCAATATTTTATGAATACGTGTTGAATGTGTCGTTAAGAGAAGTGAGTTATTTAGTGAGAAATTTCAGAGACAATTCCACCGAGAGAAGTCATCTTAAGAATTTGGGGTCCTGGTTGGGACAAATAACTCTCGCTGCAGACAGACCCTTGAAGAGAACTCAAATAGGGTTGAAATTTTTATTAGTGGAAGCTTTTGATTTTAAAACCTTGACTCACATTATCCCTTTTACTTGTAAAATTTTGGATCAAGCCCAATATTCCAAGATTTTCAGACCACCAAATCCTTGGGTTCTAGGAATTATGAAAGTTTTAAGAGAATTGTATGATTGTGCCGATTTGAAGTTAAATCTGAAATTCGAGATTGAGGTCTTGTTGAATTCCTTCCACATGAAAGTTTCTGATATCGAACCTTCCACTATAGTTAGAAGCCACAATCCTGATCCTGTCACTTTGGCCGCAGTATTTGGAATTCAACCTTCTGCTAGCAGTTTGGCTAATGATTTTGCTAAAATGGGATTGGACGCACATGGACATCCAACTGTTTCGGGTACCCCATCACAGTTTCCTCCTGCCCATTTGCAGCAACAAATGGTTCCACCTCAGCTTCAGCAGCAACTCCAAGCTGGACAACCATCACAACAACCAAAGATGTCAGAAGATGGTTCTGTTGGAGTTTCTCAGCAACCACAAGCAACTGGTGGATTGGATACTTCTTTCAGCACTTTAGTGGGTAACACCATCTTCACACAAAATCCTAACCTTAGAAGGGCTTTCCAAGCATCGTTATCAAGGGCTGTTCGTGAATGCGCTATTCCAATTTTAAGTAGAACTTCTGAATCTGTTTTGACTACAACAGAAGCATTGATTAAAAAGGACTTTGCGTACGAAGGAGATGTCAACAAGTTTCGTCAAAGTTATCAAACTTTGGCGTTAAGATTGTCGGAGAGTATGATTGCATGTAGTGGCCGTAAAATCCTAAGTGAAACTATAGAGGCCACTATGATTCAATTGTTGGCTCATCAAATAAATCCAAATGATTTACCATTGGGAGAACTAAACTCGGCCATTCAATCTAACGTCGACTTATGTGTTGATATCGTCAACAAAATAGCTGCCGGAAATATAATTGAGTTGATCGAGGAACGTATGAAAGGAAGTGTATTCAACAGAGAAAATGTTAAACCTGGCGAACCATTTATGGAACCAGGTGCTAGTAACTATGCTTTGAGATTACCGCCACCTCTAGGTTTAGGTCCAGAAGGTCTCTCACCTCATCAATTGGCCCTTTACGAATCTTTTGGTATGAATATTGTCCGTCCTGATATTACCGGACAACAAGGTGGACAACAAGCTCAAGCTCCAGCACCTCCAGCACAAGTTCCAGCACAAGGACCAGCACAAGGACCACCAGGCGGGCCACTACCAACCGGTCAGCCACATCCCCAACCTGCACCACCGCAAATTCCACCTGCACTTCAAAGTAATCAGACTCCTCAACCACAGGGCCCAAGGCTAAATCAAGATGAGAATGCTGTTGCCATAGAACAATTGTTTGCTGCTATCAGTCAAAACTGTGATAGAGTTGTGCAAAGTTTGGCTGAAGTGAAAGAAACGTCATTGTCTGCTCTTCCTAACGATAGCCCTATCGCTGTGAGTATTACTAACATATTGGCTCTTTCTCAGGCAAACGCTTTGAAATATCCTGAACTTTTATTAAAGGTTGCACAATATGCTGTTAATTGCCTTTTTACACAATCACACGACAACCCGATTGGTAATGAAGTATTTGTTGTAATCTTGGATAAGTTGTGTGAATTCTCTCCTTCTACAGCTAAGGATGTCACTTGGTGGCTAGTGCATTCATCTGACCAAAGAAAGTTAAACACTCCGGTTATGCATTCTTTATTGAAAGTGCAGTTAGTTCAACCATCAAAATTAGATTCGTCTATCGGGAAATTGATTGCTGAATCCAACAGCCCTTTATTGATTAAGTTTGCTTCTTCATTGTTACAGGCTGTTTTCAGTACACAAGAGCTAAAACCCATTGCTTTAAGATCCGAATTTGCTATTACTTTGAGCCATTTAGGAAAATTCACAGGAGCTGATGACTCAGATCCCGATGTTAAAGATGCCACGGAGGCTCGGGATAGACTATTTGAATTATTGAACGATGAATCCAGCGTTGAAGATGGTGATATGTTTACACAATTGGGACACGTATTCTCCGAATGGGTAAAATTGTGTACGCACGGGGATGATTGCAAAGATTTGAAGGGACAATTTATCAAGAGATTATATAAGAGCGGAATCTTAACGGACTCCGGCTTATTTAGTTCCTTCTTTAAGTCTGCAATTGAAATAGCAATTGGTGCCTTTGCTACTGAACATGAAATCAAAAGTAGAACTCAACATGAAACCATTTTGGCCGTCGATGCATTGGCGTCAATTATTGTGGAAATCATTACCAAATTTGATAAAGAATGTACTAAGGAAGCCTTGACTTATTTGCAGAATATTTTAGGAGTGATATTGATGACTTTCACCAATGACCATGAATTGCCCAACGGTAGCTGGAATGAAAGGGCTTATTACAGGTTTTTTTCATCCCTTTTGTGTAGTTGGAATGAAGCCTCCGTAATGGATTCCAACGCTACCAAGCATATGGATAGTGAATTTTATAATTTCATTGGTGAAATATTTAATTCTTTACAACCGATAGTGTTCCCAGGATTTGCATTTGCTTGGATTTCTTTGATTAGTCATAGAATGTTCTTGCCGAGATTATTGGAGATGCCTAATAAATCGGGCCACAATACCTTGGTAAAGATCTTATCGTCGTTATTGAGATTCGAAGCAGCTTATGCTAAAGATGAGTCGGTCAATAGTGATGTCATAAATGTTATTTTCAAAGCTATCAATAGAATCTTTGTGGGGCTCTATCACGATAGTCCCGAATTTTTGGCAGAGAATTATTTACAGTTATTGGCAAATATCCCGTCTACTTATATTCAACTAAGAAATATAATCTTGAGTGCTACACCAAAAGAAATCCCTTTAGAAAACCCATTTACCCCAGGGTTGAAAGTTGAGAGGATTGAACAATTGAAGGCCAACCCGGTTATTAATTATCAACCTACCGAGGACTTGAATAAGCATGGATTAAAGAGGCTAGTGGACAACTATTTAAGAATTCCAGCTCCCGGATTAATGAAGAGTATTTATAACAGCCTCAAATTAAACCATCCTAAATTACAGAAGGAGTATGGGTTTGATTCTATCAACTATAATGTGGAATTAATAAACTCGTTAGTATTATACGTCACCATTTCTGAGACCCAAGACAAAACTCCAGGATTCAATCCTAAGGGATCCAATGTGGCCCTTTTCTACGATTTATTGAACCATGGATCATCTGAATTTAAATACCATTTGATCAATGCGTTGGCTAATCAATTGCGGTATCCTAATACTCACACTCACTGGCTGGTGGGGATTTTCTTACACTTTTTCAATTTGAAGACCTCGTGGGTTAACAACGACACCAAATTAATCGTTCAGGAAATCATTACTAGAGTGCTAATAGAAAGACACATGGTCAATAAACCTCATCAATGGGGGTTAACTATCCTATTCACAGAACTTATCAAGAATGGATCTTACAATTTCTTCCAACTTCCATTTGTCAAGCATGCCCCGCAAGAAATTAAAGTTATCTTTGACGCCTTACTTAATAATGTCAACGGATCATAATTCTGATTCTGAAACTTGTATACTAGAGATCTTGTAGACTAAATAAATATCGTATATAATGATTATCGCATATAGTAAAAGTCGTGTGAGTGTCGCCCCCAAAATAGGCTCACAAATCGAGAATGTTCTCAAAAACATTAGTCCACTAAAACCCACATATATATAATTATGTCCAGAGTAAGAAGGCTTGCTAAAGAGTTAGAAGAATGCAGACAAGACACTCATTCGGGAATCAACTTGCAATTGAATGATGAAAATGACTTGACCCATTTGACGGGTATTTTCAGGGGACCTCCAGGTACTCCTTATGAACACGGGAATTTTCAGGTAGATATAAATATCCCTAATGAATATCCATTTAAACCACCGCAGATGAAGTTTATTACGAAGATTTATCATCCAAACATTTCTTCTGTCACGGGAGCTATTTGTTTAGATACTTTGAAAGATGCCTGGACGCCTATCCTAACGTTAAAATCCTCATTGATTTCGTTACAATCTTTATTACAATCTCCAGAACCAAATGATCCTCAAGATGCCGAGGTGGCTAAACATTACTTGAACGATAGGAAGGGGTTTACAGACACCGCCACGTATTGGACCAAGATTTACGCCAGTGATGTGGAATCAGGTCAGGCTAATATGAGTGATTCTGCGTTGTATGGGATTGATAATGATATTGTAGTACAATTTGAAAATATGGGGTTCCCAAGAGATAAGACCATTGAAGTACTTAGAAGAATGGGGATTAAGAATTTTAACGGAGTTAGTAATAAGAGTGATGTGGAGAACAAGATCTTGGAAGAGCTTTTAAAGGAGTGCCAATAAGCACGTACTTTGCCTGAAGATTCGTTCCATGATGAAGGTTTTTGATATTTTGATATAGATTCTTTGATTCTCCAACTATGGTTGTATACCTCTAATTCTTTCTGTATAGTTTAGTAGCATATGTGAATTCAATACAAGTAACACATACCAAAATCATGAACATACTAACCTCAGATCCTAATCATCTACTATAGCCACATTTTGGCTAGTAGCTAACCTTTAGGGTGCTACCGTAGTGCCACCATAGTTATGGCAACTCCGGTGGGTTGATCCAGTCGTGTATCTCTCAACAACTGAAAATTTTTTGAAAGAGCGACACCAGTCATAGTCAATTATTAATAGTATTAGTATTTTAATGACTACTAATTCGGAAGCAGGCGGGAGACCTTCTACCCCCTCTACCACCCCTTCAAGTTCTCGGAAACCAGAAAATTCCAAACCAAAAAGCGCTAGTAATGGGAGCGCTAAATTAACTATAGAAAGAGCTGATTCCATTGGATGGTTCTTCATTGAATCATATTATGAATTATATAACAAAAACATCGAGCAATTGTATAAGTTGTATAATTCCGAGGCTTCTATTAGTCATGGAGATGTTCCGGAAATTTCCAAGGCAGTTCGTCAAGGGAACGGTAGTGAATCCATAAAATCCTTGTTCAAAGATATTGATTCCCAACAAATCAAGAACAAAATCATTATTATCAATGCTGACATCCAGATTTGTATGAATGATAGCATTTTGATTGTGGTGACTGGAGAATGGTCCAAAAATGGTAGTCCATATTACCAATTCAACCAGACTTTTGTGTTATGTAAAGGTATTAATGAATCTACTTTTGATATTGCTAACGATATTTTGAGATTCATTGATTATGAATTTAAACATAATACATTAGCCGATAAGAAGGACCTCAAGAAGAAAGAAGACAATGAACATCCACCAACTCAAGAAATTAAACAGAATGGCGATGTTGCAAAAGAAGAAAAGGAGGTGGATGAGAAGCCAGCCGAGTCTAAACCCATTGAAGGAGAAAAATCGGTTAATGTTGCCAAAGACAAAGAACTGGAAAAGGATGTCTCTGAACCAGAAAAGGAAGCCTCTGAACCAGAAAAACCAGAAGAGTCTGAAACAGAGAAGGAAAAACAACCTGTTGAGTCCAATAGCGGACCAATTTCTTGGGCTGCCTTAGCGGCTACCGCCAAAGAGAAATCTCCCGTTAATACTAATGCTAAGCCATCTCCAACTACCAATAAAGCTCAGCCTAAGAAGCTGCCACTGGCCAACCAAGCTCCAGTGACTCCATTACCTAATGGGAAATATAAAAAGGAAGATTGGTTCCCTATCTATATTAGAAATTGTGAAGAATTAACCGAAAAGGCGTTAAAGGATCATTTAACCAAGGAATTTGGTGAAATTAAGTTTTTGAAACAAAACATGAGTATTGCATTATGTGATTTCTTGAATAGTGAAGGTCAAAGAAAAGCGTTAGAGGCTAAAAAGACGGTCATTGATGGAGTGGAAATCTCATTAGAAGTCAGAGAGTCAAAGACTTCCAAGAAAGATAATAAATCTATTAAGGATCCAAAACGGAAGGTTGATAAGAAACAGCAACCTCCTAAAAAGAAGTAAACGTCCCCCCGTCATTTGTATATAGATTTATTCTATAATGAATATCATAATAATTAATTGGTAACTTTTGAATTACGCACGCAATTTCTCAGCCTTCTTCCATACTTCGATCTAACCCGTTAGTTATTAAACAGTGGCCATGAATTTCTTACGTAGAAGGAAAGAGTATAACTCTGATAGCGACGATGAAGGAAACAATGTTACGGAATCCAAAATTCATAAATCCCGGAAACCACCTAACACTGCCTTTAGACAACAACGGTTAAAGGCGTGGCAGCCCATCATGACACCTAAGACCGTGATCCCGTTTCTATTTATATTAGCATGTATCTTTGCTCCGTTGGGAATTGGAATACTTTTCACCGTTACCCGAGTGGAGTATATGACCATAGATTATAGTGAGTGTGGATCCAGAGCTAGCGATTCTTTCGAAGATATTCCTTCGAGATATACTTCTTATAGCTTCAATTCTAAGAATAAAGATCCCGATTTTAAATGGAGAGTCACTACCAACACCGATGACTTTGGCGATGATATAGCTACCTGTCACCTCCAATTCAACTTACCCAAAAAAATAGACCCACCTATTTATATGTATTATCATTTGACGAATTTTTTCCAGAATCATCGGATGTATTTGGAAAGTTATGACTTAGAACAACTAAAAGGGATTGCCGTTAGTGCCGATAGTATTGCTAGTGACTGTTCACCATTAGACTTTGACGATAATGATAATATCATTTATCCCTGTGGATTGATTGCGAATTCTTATTTTAATGATACAATTTCAAATTTGACGTTATTGAATACTCAAAGCTCGGAAAATAATGAAACTTATGTATTATCACAAAAAGGAATATCGTGGCCATCCGATGTGGATCATAAATATAAAAATACCGAGTATGATCCAAAAGATATCGTTCCGCCTCCGAATTGGCACAAGATGTTTCCAGATGGTTATAATGAAGACAATCTTCCCAATTTAAAAGAATGGGAATTGCTACAAAACTGGATGAGAACCGCAGGACTCTCAAGTTTCTACAAATTGTATGGGGTCAATAAAACTGAATCGTTAAACTCAGGAGTATATGAACTTGCTATAGAAATGAATTATCCTACTGAAGTATTTGATGGGTCTAAATCGATTGTCATAACTACCAATTCGATATTTGGGGGTCATAATTTAAGTTTGGGGATCATATATGTAGTGGTGGCAGCGGTATCATTGTTCTTAGGAATAGCGTTCTTGGTGCAATCAATTGTAAAACCCAGGAAATTAGGTGACCATGATTTCTTGATTAATGCAAACAGAGACACCACTAACATAAGAGAACAACTATAAAACTCGTAAGATCACCAATTATATGTACTAATACATTTGCACTATACTCTGTATGAATCACATCCAGCCTCTACTGTTTGTATAGGGAAACCGTCTAATATACTCATTCTGTACTATATAACTTAGCGTCTTTGTGTCACTAATATCCGCGAAGAAATTTTTTCTTCCACTAACACTGACGTAGATATATATCGTAAGGGTAGAACACCATGAACGTCCCCCATATGCAATATTTGCAACACCAGATGCCCCAACAGGGACAACAGGGTGTAAACAACCCCAACCAATCTCCTCAGGTCTCCCAAATTCAATTACAACAGCAACAGTTGCAACAACGTCAACAGATTCTAAATCACCATTTGCAGCAGCAACAGCAGCAACAGCAGCAACAGCAGGCCCAGGCTCAAGCTCAAGCCCAGGCTCAGGCCCATTTACACGGACAATCTTCTAATACTCCTAACTCCTCCAATCCGTTGTTGGCGGTGATTAATGGGGGTAATAACAGCGCCCCCACATCTAATATTCAGCAAATCCAACAAATTCAACAGTTGCAACAATTGCAGCAGCAACAGCAGCACTTACAACAACAACAACAACAACAGCAGCAGCAACAACAACAGCAACAACAGCAGCAGCAGCAGCAACAACAGTTCCCTCAGCAACAACAATTCCCTGGCCAAGTTCATCCTATCCAACAATTACAACAATTACAAGCCCATGCCCCTGCACCTCAACCTAGTCAACATCAAGTACCTATTATTAGAGAAGTATGGAGCCATAACTTGGAGCTTGAATTCAACTCTTTAAGAAATTTCACCGACGATAAGACAAATTCTGTGTATATATCTATTCATCAAGAAATTCCAGGTATAGTGGCCAGACCTCTTGGATCGTTTAAATCTTCTTCAGACTATCATTTTCAGACCTTGAGGTCGAATTCTGATTTATTGAACTTGATCCAATTATCGTTATGTGTCATTAAGATAAATAAGAACAATGAAATCAGTAATTCCATTATCTGGCAATTCAATTTCTTGTACGATATTACCAAAGAAATGTTTAATGAAGAGCATTTGTCGATGTTATCACAAACTTCCCAAATCAATTTCCAATTACATATGAGCGAAGGGATTCCTCATTTCAATTTTAGTGAATTGATTCTTGAAAGTGGGTTGCTATTGGACAACACTATCAATTGGATTAGTTTTCATGCTGGATATGATTTAGGGTTCTTTGTCAGTTTATTGATGAATGATAACTTACCTATTAATGAAGAAGAGTTTCAATGGTATTGTAACAAATACTTCCCCAGCTTTTTAGATTTAAAGTTGATGGGGAGTCAATTATTAAATAAGTCTGCCAATGCAGATGGGAAAAGTTCAAATAAGCCATCTATTGAATATTTGGCAGAAGAATTACACTTGTTGCCAATTTCTCCTTTAATTCGCCAATTCTTCACCAATAATTCAAATAATCAGTTGAATAATAGCCAACAAATGACGTCAACTTTACACGCCTATTTGGTTATGGAATGTTTCAAAGAGTTGTTAAGACAATCTGGTTTTGATAAAGACTTATTTAAAAAATTTAACGGGTTTATATGGGGATTGGCTACTAATGACGCTTTACCTAATGGAGGTACCTTGACTGCTCCTTCAACCCCTGGTATGGCTAAGGCAGGAGTGGTTCATTTTGGTAGACCATTTTAAATATAACGTATAGAACGAATACAAAACTATGTATGATAGATTCTATGCATAGGTGTATATTAAAAAGAACCATGAAATAATAAATGCAGAAATAATCTAGTATAATTTACAAAAAAGGGTGTTTATCCTATTTAATCCTTAATACCGTCCCATTCACCTTCTTCATCGTCACCTTCATTTTTTTCTTTTCCGTCTTCACTGCTTTCATCTTCATCTTCACCCTCTTCGTCTTCATTACTTTGGTCGTCAAATTTTTGTTTTTTATATTCTTCCAAATCTGCTTCAAGCTTTTCATTTTCTCTTTCAGCTCTCTTTCTCTTAAAACCGGCTTTCTTATCCTCACCAGTTCTGACTTCTTCATCTTTAGGAGGAGCAGTGAACCATGGAATTTTACCTCTATTAAAATCACTCAAAATATGTTTGGCAACTCCATGTTCGTCAGGTTCTCCCCCCTTTAATAATCTACCTTGTTTTCTAGCTATTAATTCAATAAATTCAGCACTAGCTTCTTCTACCAAACTTTCATCTTCTTCGAAATTCTTCCAACCTTTGACCTCATAAGTTCTTTCAAGATGTTTTCTTTCACACTTTTTCAATAAATCAGGAATATACTGTTCTGGATTTGAGACATGTTCAACTCTCACAACCCCTTTGAATAAAATATCCGCAGAGCTATCCTTTTGAGAAGGGGGTACAATACCTGGACAATCAATTAAAAATATTCTCTTCATCAAGGTAATATATTGCCAGACTTTAGTTTCTCCTGGAATAGGAGCAACTTGACATACCTTTTTACGACGTAAAGTGTTAATAATCGATGATTTACCAGTATTTGGATATCCTATAAACCCAACGGAAACTTGCTTTCTGTCGGTATGTAAGGAAGAAAATTGACGCAACAATTGAATTAATGAACCTTTCCCGAATGAATTGGTAATGGAGGCATGGAATGCTAAAGTCGGATAATTTTTGGATAAATGTTTGACCCAAGCAGCCTAAATATTTGTTAGTAACTAAGAGAAATAAAAAGTATATGAAAGAATGAATTTTGGTCTTTTAAAGAGATGTCGGTGTTTTCACTACGACCCAAGTCACTAAAAAAGATATGGATCAAGCGAAGAACTCACCGTTGCTATCCTAAGACGAGCTGGTAAAAACTACCAACTCAATGTAGGCACTAGAACCATCAGAACGATGATAAACCTACGACGGATAATATTAATCTTCCAAAGACGTAACAGGCAATTTCGTAGGAATTTATTGAATGAATCAATTAGGAACCACCCTGACAATGCTTTGGGTTGTGAAACACAACATAAAATAGAAAAGACCCACAATTCAACACTCCCACATAAAATAATAGTACATACCGCAATCCAAGTAGGAACCAAGTCACACTTGTTCAACACATAAACCAAATGTTTATGAGGACATTCATCTCTAACATATTTTTCCACAGATTCACATCTAGTACCTAAAGGATCTCTGGCATCCAATACATGAATGATAACGTCGGAAGAGTCAATAACCTTATACAACTCATTCCAAATTCTTTTAGATTGACCTTTATTGAAAATGGCTTCTTTGGCTTCTTGACTATACCCTTCTTCATCCATTGTGGATCCACCCATCAAACCTAAAGTAGAATTTAACTCGATCTTTTCTTGATAGCTTTCATTGTCCTTTTCTGACAATTTAGCCAACTCTTCTAAGTTAGATACTTGTAAATTTCTAGGCTTTTTCCGCTGTTGCTTAGGACCAAAAGTATCGCCATAAGATTCGGTATCAATAATTCTCAGAATCGGCGATTCAGTGGTATCTTTTTCATCTAACAAAGACATTGGTAATTTATTTCTCCTCAACAACACTTGGTACGAGTTATCTTTCTTATCACTCATAGCATTACGGAAATGACTCAAGGCATCCTGTGCAATAACTCTGGTGTTACCAAACCATCTTCTATTAGGGTCAACTCTGGCAATTGGAGCATCAGTGCTTTGAAACTCAGCAGCCTTAATGATTTCTCCTCTCTTATTCCGAATAGCTTTCCCACCTTTGTACATATTCAAATGTTTGACCTTCTTGGCATCTCTATAAAAGTTTTCACCCTTGACACGGAGATTTCCGTCACGAGTATCACCTTCTCTAACTCTTCTTTGCTTTTCTTTCTTTTGGGTTCCCATTTTATAGTTAGTTGATTAGAACTATGTCTATAAAATTTTTTTGTGGGAGATGCGATGCCGTGTCGCGATGTCGCGGCGCTCATATGTCGCTAATCTGCCATGCTCTAACGATGCGCACATACACTAACTAAATCCACAGCAGCTGTTTATATCTCTACAGACAGGGGGGCAACGATTTGTATACTTAGATTATACACAGATTCATTGTAAAATATTGCCAAAAGATAGCTCCAGCTACTATAAATCCACCGAAAGGGTTTATAATCAACAATTTGTTGAGCTGTGCTTGTTTTTTTTTTTGCATCATCTGTCCAATTTCAAATGTAAAATATGAGCAACAAGCAATTTATAAATACATTGACGCCCACCCAGGAGCACTTCTTGAAGAAGTTCTTGATAGAAAAACGATTGGAGAATGAATTGCGAGCATTGAGCAAACCTGAATGCTTGCAATTGTTTGGAGAACCTTTTAAATCTAACGGAACTGTTCCTGATATTAATACGTTCCCGCTCTTGGGATTTTTCTTTCGAAACTATGTGGCAAGTTTCCCATTTATTACTAATAATACCGAGGAAGACCAGAGAAAGTTTTGGCAGGATACGGTCCAGCCATTTTTGGAGAGTTTGAACCGCAAGCAGTTGTCTAATTCCAACGATCGTAAAGAGAATGTCACCAAACGGAAACAAATAAACATGAAATTTTTAAGTGGGCTCTCATTATTCTTTAATTCTATGCTTGTGACAGAAAAGGATATGGTTTATCTTGAGCAAGATCATTTGAAGCCCAGTGATGTAGGAAGACTTGATAAGATAAAAGCCCACAAAACTCCTATAATTGAAGATTTGGATTTGTCGGAAACTGAAGTCAATTTTGTCAATGATATCAATTTAAATATTATTGGAGTTCAAAGAGTCAATACCCCTGATGACGACAACGGCAATGCGATAAATATTACAAATTGGTGGAGTAATACGGTAGAACCTAAGCATCATTTTGAGTTTTTAATACAAGTCGTAACTCCTGGAGAGAAAGGTCCCCAAAAACATTATGTTCTAAGACCATATCATGAATTTAAGCACTTGGAAAAAGCATTAATCCGTAGTTTCCCCGGAATTATGAATGTTGAAACCGGAAAAATACCAGAAAAGTTCAAGCACGACACTACCACTTTAGTCAAGGAGAAATTAAGATTATCACTACGAGGATATTTAAACCAATTAGTCAAATTCCCTGAGATAATCAGTAACCAAAAGTTTCAAAGTTTTATTAATGACGATAAGTTTCATACCCTAACGAAAGAACAACAAGACGACTATGAGTTAAGATTGAAACACGAAAAACATTTATTATTGACACAATTGGAGTTTCAAAAGCATATGAGTAAAATTATGATTGATTTTAGCAAACGATTTGATGAGTTCAAAATACAATTAATTAAAGAGCCCAATACCCTTGGGAAGATTTTTCATGAAATAGGAAGTAATTATAATATGGAGAATTTATCGCCATTGCTAAGTATATTTATCGAATGGTGCAAAATAGAGGTGTCATCGACAATCTTTCAAGTATTTCTCACCCAAGACAACTCCAATGAAATATTGAATAACGTCAAAAAATTCCATCGATTATTTCCTTACAGTTTGATGTACAACATCTTACGGTTCACCAATCCTATGAGTATTATCAGCAAAGTTATAAATTTGCTATTAATAAATTTGCCAGGGACCAAAAATAAAACATTATTATCCATGATCTTTGTCATGTTGTTAGATGATGATTTGAATGGATACGACAAAGAGATCAACGAGGTAAAGTCTAAGATGAAGAACTACCCAAGCTTTATTAAAGGCATTGAAGGATTTATCGATAATAAGTTGGTTGACACAGAATTGAATATTGATGAAAATATTAAGGATATCTTAAACAACTTGTCCGATTTAAGTGCCAAAGAAAGGGAGCTGTTAATCCACTTGGAACAAGATAAGGATCTATATAATAATTTGAAACAATTGTATCAATTAAAGATCCGCCAGAATGATAAGTTAATATTGAAATCGTTGTGGGAGGAGCCCGAGTTAACTCAATTACTCAAGAATTTCCTCATAATCTTCTACCAGCCATTAATCAAATTATTAAGCCAAAGTAAGATGCATATATTCTTCAAGGAAAATCAAAAGTTCAACGATGAATTAATTGAGCTTCTCGTGCGGTTAAATGAAGAAGAGATTTATTATTTAAGTTCCGCGGAAATATTTAACAAGTTGATGAATTTAATTGATAAGCATTTGATTGTGTTTTGGAGATTTGTACACAACTTATACAAGAATGATAAAGATGAATTGTTTTTGAAGTTGATCAACTGGATTGAAAACTTCTTACACAAGTTACGGTTAAAATACACAGACATCGACAAGGTCAAGCTAGTGTTGGATACAAGTCAACCATTAGACCAGGAGTTATTCTTGAACCAACTTGACGAACGGATTAACAAAATTTTATTGAAGAGAAAGCTCTTTAAACAATACTATCAAAAGGCAACATCACAGAAGAATGGTAAGCGCGGGGTCATAGATGAAAATTGGGATATTTTGCATGGAGAATTAGAGGAATTTGATGGGAATTTCGGGCTTGATGCAGAGGAGTTGCAAGATGTCAATTTTGAAGTCAGCAACACCGATTTGGAATTCCAACAATCTCTTGAACAATTGAATGATTTCAAGTATGACACGAGTGAACTAGATAAATTTGATCAAGATATGATCCACCAGCTCAATGAGGTTTTTAAAAAGTTGTAGGACGAGCCCCATAGACCATTACGTACCATTACTTACAATTACTCACAAGCACATATATATACACTCGACATATATAAAATATAAGCTACAGGAGTCGGCTGAATTCTCATACACCGCAGCGGATCAACGACATTTTCTTATCTCAAAAATTAGAGCCCCTTAAAGCCTCGATGCGACAACACTCGGGTTCCTGCGTTTGCACCTACTCGCTACTATATCTACCATACCTTTTTTCAGCTCTTTACTAGAACCCATTCATCCAAGTAACAACAGTAACCACCAAAACGCGTCTACACATCATAACCGAAAATCCCCCTTGACTTACGGTTTATCAGAATCTCTGCGGGGCTGTCAAGATTGTGCCTGGCGCATTTATTTTTGTCCACTTTT
Organism: Yamadazyma spencermartinsiae; assembly: GCA_030582355.1. Classification (NCBI taxonomy): domain Eukaryota; kingdom Fungi; phylum Ascomycota; class Pichiomycetes; order Serinales; family Debaryomycetaceae; genus Yamadazyma; species Yamadazyma spencermartinsiae. Next base: position 82,054 of record JAKTXB010000025.1, on the reverse strand, counting down.
TTTTTTTTTCTTTTTTCTTTTATTGCTCGTGTGATTAACTACTACATTAGAACAAAAGTATAAACAGTATCACAAACTCAGAAACGAGTTAAATACAGACATGTTGAAGCTCCTATCCAGTAGAGCTCCTCAGAGATGGGTCAAGGTGTTGCTTGTTCTTATTATAGTAGTAAACATAGGATTTTTCGGCAGTAATGTTATCTACAAGGAGGATACATTTACTAATATTAAACTGCAGACAGCTGGGTCTTGGGATCAAAGTAAATTCAGTTTTTTGAACAACAAGTTGACCAAGCAAATACAAGCCCGGTTCGACAAGGTTGAAAAGAATGATGGTAACAAGTATTGGTTGGCTCAAACAGGGTTAACGGAAACCCGAATCGCCGTGTTCATTAAGCCATTTCTAAAGAATTTGGACTCTCAAGAGTTTGAAACCAAACAATCTTGGTTAAACAAAAACGAAATTTACTATGATCCGCGGTTCACGTTGTCAATTTATTTGAATTCTATCAAGAACAAATATATCAACAAGTGGAAGGCAACTCAGAATCCTGCTACTCATGATACGAGGAATTTAAAACCAAGCGTGAACAACCTTGGTCCTCTTACTCTACCTTTTAACTGGCTCGATTGGTTGGATTTAAGAGACCTTAACAAGGACTTAGCAGAACCCATGTCTGTTAGAATGACTTGTAACGATCTTAGGAAAGGTACTAATAATGATCCAAACCCGGATTATTTTTGTGTCGACAATAAAGCTTTGAGTGACGAAAAAGTGAAAGAATTAGGGTTTCGAAATAGAAACCAGCTTCCTGGGTTTATAATCCACTCCCACTCAAGTCATGATGATAGACCCTTTAATGATTTAAGAGTTATTGAGGGGAAATGTTATGCATTCACTCAACATTTACCGAAGCCAGTCAAAGTTATTATCTTGACAGATGAAGGGGGAACCTTTGAATTCGACGTGGACAAGCTGAATAATGAAAGATTGATCACTTCTGATTTGATTCACGACTATATTAGGGACAATAACAATAATCTCCAGTTGAATTTGAATGACTTGGCTGATGATAAGATTATTAATTTCGACCACACCGAGGAGTACAAATCCTTGATTGAAGCAGTGATTCCTAAAACCTTAACCGACGAGGAAGATGTGACTGAAATGTACAGAACATTAAAGAAACAAACCAAGCCGTCAGACAGTAAAGAACTTGAGTTAACCGAATCTATGTTTCAGTATTCCAGAGGATTAATATTCGATCAGATAAATCATTATGAATCGGGAAAACCTATAGAGGAGTTGTCAGTTAATGAGCAAATGTACTATAATAGTTTGAAGTATTGCTCCCAATTCGAAAAGCAAGAGGACGAGGAAACATACTTCAAAATGGCAACCATCAGAATCGACGATGACAAAAACAGGGATCAAGAATGGGGATGGCATTATGATTGGAGATTCTTCAATGGAGCTTTAAATTACGATAAAACTGGCTGGAACGACAAGGAGTTGAATTATAGAGCTAATATTATTTTGGATAGATTATTAAGAAGCTGGAATCGGTTCGCCGAAGAAAAGGGTATTATTAGTTGGCTAATGCATGGACCATTATTATCCTGGTATTGGAATGGATTAATGTTCCCATTTGACTTGGATATTGACATTCAAATGCCAATGTCAGAGTTAATCAGATTGGCCAGAGATTACAATCAGACCTTAATTGTGGAAGATCCCTTGGAAGGATATGGAAAATTCTTGATAGACGTAGGAACATTCATCCACAATCGAGATATCAGTACAAAATCCAACCATATAGACGCCAGATTTGTCGACGTGGATTCAGGAATTTATATTGACATCACCGCCTTAGCCAATTCCAAAGCCAACCCGCCAAAAGAATATGAAGATAAGGCATTGGTCAATATTGATAAACCTGAAAATGACGATAAAGTGCAAGTTTACAACGATCGGAGAAAACATTTCTATCGATTACCGGAATTATCGCCCTTGAGATATTCCATGATTGAAGGAGTGCCAGTATTTATCCCATCCACCATCACCAATCGATTGAAATTCGAGTATTCTGATGGATTAACAGCTCTAGAATATTATGGATGGTATTTTGTACCGAAGTTGAATTTATGGATCAAAGAAGACCAAGTGGGAAAAATCTTCGAAGATGGGTTAGTGAAGAACTCTGAAGGAAAATATGATATCGAAAAATTGGTCGCGCAAATCACTAAAATGTCTGATAACGACGTATTAAGACTATTGGATAGCGACGACGAACTCTTGATGGAATACTATTTATCGAAGCCATTAACCGATTATCATAGCCAGGAGCTTAAGTTCTTATTTGACGATTCAGGAATGGACAATGCTAGATTAAATACCGACACAAAATTTACTACCAAGTATAATGAGTTGGTGTCACATTTTAGAATGTTTAAACCTATGCGGAAAGCATTATGGGATTATGAAAACCTTGAAAGGGAAAAACACCATATAGACTAATAAAACTCGACTATGCTCTAACCACCGACTTTGGCCTATTTTTGCAGTAATAGAGAAATCATGCCCTACACGACAGGTTCAAACACGCAACTTTTCTTTTTATGCTTCTCCTATTAAACTGGAACCCGCACGATGCGAAAGCCGTGTGGGTAATCTTGTCTTCATATGTTTAATTGAACCGTCACATTCACTATGTCGGAAATTACTGCTGCTCTAAGAAATAGATTCAATAATACCGACAAAGACTCCACAGAAGAGATCTTGATCGAAAAGTTGGATATCTTTTTATCGTCCATCGAGTCACGGCTAGATCAATTCGAACAATATTTCAAATTTAACAATATAGATGATTTAGATGAGGAGTTACAGAAAGACCAAAAATACTCTATAAGAAATGATTCTAGTGCGTCTACCTCAATCCAGAGCCCTGATATAGACACTGCTATAGACATAGAGGAGGAAGATGGAGCCAAGTTGCAAGTGCCGCCATCTAGAAGAGGCAGTACTTCCAGCTTAAAGAGCTTCAAGAATTTTGCCAAATTGGATATGATCCATCAACGGTTGAAGCTCATTAAACAGTCGGTACTTAAATCATCGGTACTGAACTTGGATTATTTATACAAAACCCTAGATGACCAGTATAACTACTTGTTTAATTCTGAGGACTCTTTGATCCCATCTGACAATAAATTTGAAAACTCAAGGGAAATATTATCGGAAAAGATCATCACTACCATGCAATACTTTGATGAAAAGTTAACACATATTGATAACTTGATTCAACGGCGTATACAGCCTGTGGAGACCAATGAATCTATATTCAATATTTTCAAGTTTTATAACTTTAACAAGGCTTTGAAGCTTGCTCAAGAGGGGAATTTACACTATTATCAATTGCCGTTAGGTTGGAGGGAAAATCGGTATATTATTAATGGATATAGGTTTTCTTTGAACCACAGTACGATGATAAAATCTATCTTCCAGTTTGATCACAATGAGTCGATGAACATTTGGACTCATTTAATTGGTCTTTTAATCATGCTTTACTTTTGGTTTGTGGATTTCCCTAACACTGAAGTTTACATGAAGAACACCTTTAAGGATAATGTTGTGGTGTACTTTTTTCTATCTTGCGCCATAGCATGTTTGGTGAGCTCAAGTTGTTGGCATACATATTCTTGTTTTGCCAAAATAAATACTCGATATAACTTCGCTTGTATTGACTATACTGGAATTACTGTTTTGATTACTGCCTCAATTATTGCCGTTGAATACGTTTCGTTGTATAACTATCCCAAATTATTGAATTTTTTCATCCTGTTTACGTCTATTTGTGGTACTAGTGGATTACTTTTCAGTTGGACTCCTTATTTTGATAAACCTGAATGTAGATCCATTAGAATAGCTTACTTCGTTGGGTTAGCCGCATTGGGTGTAGCTACTATATTCGTGTTGTGTATTTATGAAGGATTTTTGAAATCATTAAAATTCTTCATCCCTTTATTCTATAAGAGTTTTGTTTGGTATTGGATAGGAGTTCTCTTCTACGGTGGGTTAATTCCGGAGAGATGGAGATATGACGTGATTATTAATGAAGATGAATACTGTGATCATGAACATAACTCCAGTGATGTAATTTCCGGTAATATCGAAAAGAGTGGGAGAGAAGAATATGAAGAAATTGAACATGATTTAACAACCCAAATACTAAGAAACAGAAAGGCACATGAGCATGAATCGGTATTTTCCGATGACGAGCAGCAACAACAACAAGAAGAAGAAGAGAGTAGAGAAGAAGAGGTAGAGAGTGAAAAATTCAAGTCAATCATTAACAAGCATTTTCCAGAACAACCCAAGAAAACTCATTATCACAAAGACTTTTTCTCCTTGTGGTGGGTTGACTATGTTTTCTCAAGTCATAATATTTGGCATATTTTCGTGGTGTTTGGAGTCATGGGCCATTATTATTGTGTAGTAGATATGTTTTCCATGATTACTCCTCTCCCTGGTCATTGAGGTCCCTGGTGAACTTTGTATGTTTATAGAATTACATTTGAGTGTATAGATTTATACATCACACGCATTTCGGAAAGAGCTCAATGTCAAGCGTATCTCTTGTATTATGCGGTAGTTCAACGGCATTTTAAAAATGACAAATGGCTGCAAAGTTAACACTGCGATAGTTGCAAAATCTCCAAAAATGTCTGCTGAGTATGTCCGCTTAAAAATTGAAAGCGAAAAATCCATAAAGCAAAGCGGACCAGCTACGTTTACAACAGATTTGCTAAGTGATGAAAAAAAGGCAAAAAAAATATCTCCCGGGGGTGAGTCGAACACCCGATCTCAAGATCACTTTGAGGAGAACTCTTTACAGTCTCGCGCCTTAACCAGCTTGGCCACCGGGAGGAATTTACACGATAAAAATACCTCTCAAAACCATTACAATTAAGCCAAAAAAGTTTCTGAGTTCTCCCCCGTTTTTAAAGGGGGTTTCTCTATTTTAACTGATGTGATGTTTCTTCCGCTCATAGATTTCTTAAATATGCTTTAATACTTGTAATTTTAATAATTGTTGAAAGAGGAAAAAAAAAAAAAAACACGCAATCACAAGAAGCCACTACACATTTGGCTAGACTAAATTCTTCAATGATTCAAGAAACAGTTTCTTGGTTCAATGCTCTCGCTATCCACAAGTTTGGGAATAATAGACCGCATGGAAGAATTCTTAGAAGCATTAGTCGGCAATGAAGTTCATGAAATTGACGAAATGAGCATCTCTAAGCGTGTCTCGACAGCGTCAACCTTATCGAGAACATAGAGGAGTAATGATAAGACCGGTAACATTCTTCCATGAAAAGGGATTATAAACAGACCCTAAGATCTTTGAACAATAGGAACATACGGCGTTTTGGTTGTCCCCATAGAAAGAAGGAACCATCAGAACCATGAATTAGACGAACGATTAAAATCAATCATAGAATGTCTGTTTCAAGATTTCACATATATTCTGCCGCACGTCTTGCACAGAATTTGTGTCTGCAACTCCAGTCGAATCTACGAATACAAGGACATGAAGTGTACGGGAAAAATAATGCACAGGCAAATTGAACTAAAGTAGAGAGGTGGGATCCAATTGCTCACAGAGATGAATGCAAACTCCTCAAACAAGGTTCTATAAGCCCACAATCAACCCAAGTCAATGTAGTGTCGATAAATCCGTGATATTGACGACACAGCAAACAATTGGTCGCAACTGGAGACATTAAAACCGCCAATCGTATTACTTCAGAGTTATAAAAATAAAAACCCTTGCCTAACACAAAAGTGGCCCGAAAAATTTTTCTTCTCCTAAAAAAAACTACAATAGAACAATGGCAAACAGGGATCAAGTATAAAATGTTGGCCGTTACGCTTGCCATAAATTTTCTCAATGCGGGCATATAATTGAACGCGTCGATTGTTCGCCGTTAACCATTTTTGTAGTACGAGGTGGTTGATATATGCAACATGCCATTGTGTTTTTGGTTGGGTGAAAAAGGGTTTTCGATAGACCAACTAAGAGATCTAGAACCCAGAGAACATGGAGACTACTACTAACCAGAGGGCCGCTGCATCCACAGATTAGCATAGTTACTCAAAGAATTACAGCACCTACAGCACACACATAAGCTAGAACTACAGGAGCTGCAGCAATCTCTGGAAACCGTTAACAGGGAGAAGAAACCTTTTCGGTCCCTGCCGGATCAGACACACTGTCGATCTCTGGTCAATCTTGTAAACCTACCTACAAAATATTCTAATATTATGTGCTGGTACTTCGTTTAGGCCGAATCGAGCGCAGATCGTGGAACAATAGCCCTGTAATTTAACTTTTTTAAGAAATGTAATCGCAAATAATACTAAAAAGCTTAATTGAATAAACAAACAATCAAAACAACCACAATCAGAACAAACACTCCAACAAGTAGGAGTTGAAGGTATTGTTCGTTTGATAATACCAAAAGCCAGATCAATAGCCTGTAACATAATTAAGCATTGTAAGAAGGCGATGCAGCTGCCAGGCAATGACTACAAAATGTAACCAGGGTAGAAATGGTAGAGACAGTAGACACTAACAACTAAACAGTTAGGTGAGCCTTCGGTTCACGTAGGCGATAACCTTAATTTAACCAATTTAAGTTCCTCGCATCACAGTAGACGAGGCAAAACAAAATAAATAACACTTACTAGCAGGGGAATGCGGTTCCCAACTCACAAATATTGTCAGTGTCGAATGTAAATAATAAGCGGTAGAATATGTAACAGCACAATATTTCACCAAAGAATCACCCCAAAATGGTTAATTAATTAAAGGATCCTCAACTGGGCACGAGACAACGAGAGACGAAACCACCTCAGACGAGACATCAGATCTACAACGGGAATTTGAGCACCCACACGATATGTACCAACGCGGCAGGGGACCTGCAAGTATCCTGTAAGTGCTCTACAACCACAGCAGCAACAGACCGGACATCAAACTTGATACTCTACAACTAAGATACAATTGATAGTCAATTGCAAGTAAGCCACATGCATGTGGTGGTAACGTAAACCTTGTTAAGGTAGATCCTTGCTCTGTAGTGTGATCATTTTACCTGTAGCTATCTGAGGGATCAGGACAAATTTTTTTCATCTAGTCGGCTATTGTTGGTTATGATAATTGGTATGCAATATTCCCAAATCGATCAAGACGCCTAAAAAATTAACCTAAAACATACAATACACGTTTAGAACTTAAGCTTTGATCTTGAAGTTCAGTTATCCCTGCTACCGGGACTCCCTCTTCAAGGTGATTATTCGACATTTTCCCTAAATCTCTTTTAAGGAAAAGGGGACACCCAAAGATTTTTTTTTTTTTTTTTTTTTTTTTTTTTTTTTTTTTTATTGATTTATTTTTCGAGTTTTTAAATCATACTTATATCTATCTACATTCCGAAGCTTAATTTGGGCGGTTCGTTTTATTTTTTCGAAACGTTCTTTAAAAATCCAATTCTAGATTTTGGGTTATTTAAACTATTGACATTCCGTTCCTGAGTTGTCGTGTTGTTTATTTTTCACCTTTGCATGGCCCACTAGATCTTATCAGAATTATATAAACGACTTGAATTTTCAAGCAATTTTAAATATGTCTATCAACGGCATAAATAAATCCAAGGACGCAAAGATTAATTCACCCCATAACTTTATAAACTTATCACAAAGACCTTCAATGAATAGAGAGAATTCAACTTCAAGTACTACCCAGTTTCCCCAGCCTCCCCCACATATCATGAAAAACGCCCATCCAATTCCTTCTCCATTGAATCTATCCAGCAGCGCCAATGATTTTTTAAACGATGATATGGATCAAATAGACATTGATTTCAAAGACTCCAAACAACTACCACCACTACCCAACGAAGCACATCAAGTTACGTTCCATTCATCGTTCAGGCAACCTATGACTACACCGACAATTGGCAATTATTCTACTGATCAGCTCAATAATCTGCAGATTTATTTTCTGCTGCAACAATCTTCCCTGCAACCTGTACTGCAGCTGCAGCTGCAAATGCACCTGCCCAAATTGCAGGACCATACTTGTACCATTTGCAACTTCTACATCGATGAAGACTTGTTGGAATTATCATGCAAACATCTTTGTCATAGAGATTGTTTCATCAACAATATCTTGACTTGCAAGAAATGTAACGAGCTCAATTTATCAAACGAATCGTTAATATCTCATTTCAATTCTACTGAAAATACTTTTAGCAAGAGCGCTCAAGGAACTCCTAGTCGTAATGGCCCCGATAAAGAATTCGTTACTCCAGTATTTGGACCAGTGGATATTCCCATGACTCCTTCAGATCAAATGATCCCCGATCCTTTAAGGAACACGCCTATGCAAGTATCAGCTACGAATCATAGCTCTCAAGCTGTCCCTCAGTTACAACCACCAGCTGAAACTGTCAGTCTTCGACAACAAGCTGCTAATGAGGCTTCAAACAAAGTGCTGTTTAATCCCGCTTTACCACATCATATACAACAAGCCAACATGCAGCAGCAACAACAACAACAATTATTATCACCAAGATCATCTTTCAACAAGAACTTGAATAAGGATTTATTTGACAGCTTGATGAAACCAAAAATCAAGTTTATCCCGGAGAATATGGATAACGATAAAATTTCTATCGACCCTGCTAATGACAATGATCTGGTCAAGTTGAATTATTTGATCAATATCAAACCTCCAAAGTTTTTCAATTCTGTAAACGATAACAAGGATTATGGTGTCAAGAACCAAATCTTGGATGAAATCAAGTTCAACATTTTAAATAATATTGTAAACTGGAATGGGGACGGGATCATAGACTTCAACAACTTGGGCAAGTTAATAGTTTTTGAGATTATTGATATCAGTACCAACGGCAACAGCTGGGATCAAATAAGGTTGTTCTTATTTGAAAATTCTTTGTTGTTAATTGATTTAAAAGGAGAGAACCTAATTGGGCAAATCTTTATTAAGAAAGATATCTTGAATATGACCCGATTTATTAGTGGGATCAGATTGAACTTAAACAATGATGCCATCCCTGAACTACAAATATGTTCTGATATTCCATTGATTATTAGTAGGCTCGAATATTACTTCAAGAAATTGTTGGACAACCAATTTATTCAGGAGACTTCGTTATTCCAATTGACCACAAACGGGTGGAACTTAATCAAAGATAACTACTCAGTTTTGCCGGTGGATATCTTAAGGTTCCAAAATTGTATTGAAAACAATTTGGAGATTCCAGAGTCTTTGTTAATCAAATCCATGCCGTCGCCAGAGATTTCCCCTATAAACTTGATTATATCTATCACCCTATTGAACAATAACTCCAGCTTATCCAATAGTGAATACAAAGGCAAAATCATTGAGTATTTGGAAACCGTCCGCCAAAATTTAAGACCTTTTGATGGACTAAGCTTGATATTTGTGGGGATTGATGGTGCGGGGTTCCCGTGCAAAAAAGGATCTTTTATTGGAAGCGTTGAGCCAAATTGGTCCGGATGGGACTCAATCTATAACGAAGTCAAAGTTCAATCCAATTTGAACTCCAAATTCCAACCAATCTTGAATACGGGCTATGATGAATTACAGATCGCTCTAACTAAATGTAAAGATTTGTTCCCGTTTTTGAACTCCAACTTGAAGAACAGCAACAAATTGGTAATTATCAACTCCAATAGCTATGACTCAAGCAGCTATTTCAACAACAGGTTCGTCAATACCGAGAAGCTTCTTGTCATTGAAAACCAACTCAAGGCCCTCTTGAATAACAATGAAAAGAACTTATCAATCGATTTCTTTAGAATTGGCACTCATTATTCCCCCGAGCTTGAATTCGGACAAAAACTTTGCTCCCAGCCTTCATTGATTTTGAATGATGTATTGAAGATTCCCTACGATTCTAAATTATTGAGATTCAGCGATTTCAATGAGTTTACGCGGGATTTCTTAAAAATCTTGAAAACCTATTACCAACAAATCTGTTTATCGAATATTTCGTTGGATATTCTGAAAATTATTGGTACTAGAGATATGGTGAATTTTCATAAGATTGAGGTTAACGGAAAGCTTATCGAAATCAATAACTTCTCCAATCTAAAGCTTCTTGTCAACAACGTCATGGTTAACTCCGAGAAGAATTTGATGTTGAATTTGCAGTTAAACTTATCCAAATTGAAGTTTGAGAACTTGAACGACAACCACGAAAAGTTAATGGAAATTCCTCTATTATCTTACATGTCAAACTGGTTGAATGAAAGCGACGACTACAAAGTATTGAACACCAGGATATACCAAGAACGTCAAATGAATAATTTTAGCAATTATTTGGCGGCTAGTTTGACTCCACCATTAAATCAAGAGTATGAATCCAATACCTATTTCGATTCTCATGAAGCCACTACAGTTAATAAAAACAAGAAATTTATTAAAAAGGAGATTGAACTTGAGGTTGTTAAGAGCTTGAAGTCGTTGAGTACTAATCAACTAGTGAACAACAAAACTATGATAAGAGATTTGATAACTTATATTATCAACACCAAGAGGATCCTTAATGATACAGACATTTCTACTGGAGACTATCAAATGGATAAATCCAACGAGTACGACTTCAGCCATTCCAATTTCATTGTCAACAAGCTCCCCTATTTCAACCTCACCCGCTATATTGATTCCTTATTAAATCAATTGGTAGCGTTATCCCATGTCATTGATACCAACGAGCCCGAAGCATTAGTGGCTTGTAAAGATTTAACTAACTGGTTAGTATAAAATCTGATTATATTATATTGTATTCTTCTTTCTGTATTTGTTTCTCGTGAACCTTTTTCACTCGTGTATTTTAGGCTTAGGCTATAGACTTTATTACCTGTCAATATAAATTATTTTAACTTAGTAATGGGGTATACACCAGCTATTGCTATTCAAATATCGCTTAGTAGCCGAATATTTAAGGCGCAGAAAATGGTTGCAAAATTCCGCGACAGGACTATTTATTAATTGTCCCAAAACGGATAAGTTATAGGCCAGGGAAATACTTGAAACAGGCAATTAATGACATCACACACAGAAGTAACAATGGAATGATGCCATTTGGTTCCTAATTAGCCATCACTGCTCATCAAGGATCCCCTTTTAGTGACCAAAGAACATTCCAACTGTCTAAACTATAAATTGGGGCCAGTCGCAACGAAAATTTTGAAACTATAAATTATTTAATTTTGATAAGATGAGTTTAAGTGGACCAAGAATATTAACTATTGCCCCAATAGCTTTGCAATGCTTAAATATGGTTGTTGCTGATACTGGGAGCCTTGACTCTCCATCAGAAGCCTCCAATGAAGAAGGTTCAAGTAATAACGATGGTAACAGCAGTGAGGAGGATTCCAGTAATAACGAAAGTAATAGCAGTGAACAAGATTCTAGTAATAACGATTCTACTAGCGATGATTCTGGTGAAGACACCAACGAACAAAACGGTAATGCCCAAGTCCAAGATACTGGGAACACTGCTACCACAGCTAATACCCAACCTGCCAATACTGATACCAATGATAATGCAGAAGACACTAAGACAACGCAATGGTGGACACCGACTACCATGAAAACCGATACTGCCACCACCAAAGAAGACAAAGAGACTACCAAAGACGAGGACAATTCTGGCGTTACCTATAATCAATATGGGTTCACTGGTAGTCAATCTAAATGGATGGCCGAATCTTTACAGACTGATGGCGAATCTTCTGGATCCAATTCTCAAGAGTCTAAAAGTGTTAAAGAGAATAGTACTTCCTCTGCCACTAGAAACAGGCTTTTAATGATCCCGGAAAAGGACTTCACGGTGAAAAAGACCCTTCTTATTACAGCCCTTTTAGGGATTAGTGCATGTTTTACAGTTATGTAATAGAATATAGTAGAATAGAGTAAAATAGAAACGGCAAATTAAACGCAGAAGATTCAATGAATTGACAGTGATAGATAGCAACTACTGGGATAAGACAATAGTACTACGCAGTAGTACAAGTACCATAAATAGCTGCCCTGTCAGCATACTGCCAAAACCACTGTAATGCGACTATGGTGCTACCAGTACCATATCACCACACCGCACAAAGTTATCTCTCCACAGTGATGAAGAATACCGCGAACAGAAATTATTTCACAGAGACACGCAGACTCACACACCACCACCACAACCATCAAGAGGCATGGGGGACCGAGATGCAATAATCCTGGAGTATCTCCTGCTCTCTTTCAAAGGGCACCCGAAGCTCGGAAACCCTGGCTCCTTTAATATGTTGAAATATTGTGTGGAGAACATTTATGGCCGCAAGCACGCTCTCTTTTGTATAGATGTAGAGGCTTGGGAAAGAGACCTGAATAGAATTACAGAGATCGGAATATCCATCTTTGATCCTCGCAGTCAAGAGCATGCTATAGTTCCATCTCTTCGGACTTATCACATTCGGCCCCGGGAAAACTTGAACTACCGAAACGGCAGATTTGTTCCTAATAATGCTACCTATTTCTCTGGGGAGGCTAGTTATATCATGTCTATCAATGATTCTAGAGCATTTTTGAAAAAACTTATAGATAAATACTTCGTTCACAGCGATATTCCATGCTGTTTGGTGGGACATGATTTGAGAGGGGATATCAAATGGCTTAGATCTTTGGGGATAGATTTCCCAGATCTGAATCCTAACATCGACACACAGATATTGGTGAATTTCCTGACACAACAAAAGAGAAGTCTTACACATTCCTTATCCTTATTAGGGATTCCTCATGCTAATCTTCACAATGCTGGGAATGATGCTTATTATACGTTATTATTGGCGTTGAAGATTTCCGATCCTCAGGTAAGGGCTCTTTATAAATTGGATGATTATCCTGTCGAATTGACTCACGGCAAGCAGAAGAAGGGTGATTGCCCTCAAGTGGAGATTGATGACTTTACGGAGATCTTTCGGACCCTAGAAACTGGATTCATGTCCTAGACTCTTCTTTTATCATTTTTCTTCGTTTTGTGTATAAATAAATTATTTACATACTTCTAACATTTGATTATCTGATTTCTAATAGATGTTATTTATTTGGTCCACAAGCGTGGCCTGATACTTTTCGAGTATTTTTGTTAACCTGAGCATAAACCCAGCGCATAAACTCTTAATACGAGAGTCTATTATGGATTCCCACATTTTATCTAACCAACTTTGAATGGTCATCAAATAATTGCCGAAATTTATGAGTAGATATTGCTCGTCTGACATATCGGTGATTAGAAGAAGTCCAGTTACAATTCCCTCTATGACCTGAAGTTGGTCTAAATCCACATATTTGATAACATCAACTACAATAATTAGAAATTCACGTATCTTATCGTTGTTGGAAATCGAGGCAAATGAACAATGTAGTAGTAGAGCCAATGTTTTAATGTAATGCCCTGTTAATAACGCTGAATAATGGCCTATGTTAATTCCGCCAGATTCATGCCACAAATAAATTAACGGGAAATAGAAATTCTTACTAATAATCGAGGAATAATCTTTAAATCTGGGTGTTATTGAGTTGAAGTCTGGCTTTCTCAGGAGCTTTCTGGATATCCTTAAAATCTTACCACCCAGAAGTTGATCTTTTGCCTCTTCCGAATCATCGTGCATTAGGGAGTCTTGTATTGACACATAAGCATTTTGGAGCCTATAAGGTTCGTGTTCAAGTAACCTGTTCCCATTTTGTTTCATGGCTTCTAAACCGAGGTACTTCTCATGAAGCTTTTGTGGTAACTCCTTGGATGCAAAATTCTTCTCCTTGTATGACCTAGTAACAGACTCATCCTTAAAACCCCTAATATCTCTTGCTGAGAGAGACAATGATGAGAGAATAACCATTCGTTGTTGAAGAGAGTAGTCCCCTGTGCCCAACATCAGGATGATCTCCCTTCCACAAGCTGGATCACTTGCCAAAATAGCTATTAGGTTATTCAATCTAAGATCATCAAACCCCTCTATTGAAAAATCGTCATTCAAGGCAATAAGGACTTGAATTAATTCATTAGAATTCGATTTTAACTCCACTCCAAACTGTGCTTTCTGTCTGATCAAGGTGGGACCATGGGTCAAAGCCAACTTGATCATGTCATATGCTTGAGGATTGTTGGAATCTGATCTGAGGTATTTGACCAAATCTTTGATGTAAATTGGTCGAGGTATTTTTACCCTTTGAACAATGGTCGGATCATCGTCATCATCACTATCTTCCTCTGATTCGTCACTTAAGTCCTTATAAGCATTCTTTTTCTCGATCTTTAGATTGGCCATACTGTCCCCGAGAGACCTTTCAGTATATACCTCTGCCTCGGCCGACACAACGGGTTCTTCAACCTTTTGCCACGATGTCTGCAAATCGTAGTTTTTCAAATTATAGTGATAAGTGTGTTCGGATGATAGGTATTCGTAGCCTTCTAGATCAGTCATCAGAAAGATTTTATCCCTCTTACATAGTTCACATACCTTGTCCGATAATAAAATCGCCATCAACTTAACCGGATTGGAATACGAATTAAATCTATTGGAGACGCCGTCAAGAAACAAAGGGCTACTGATTAGCTGACGGACAAATTCAACTGACTGTAAATGGATGAACTGTAAAAGAAAGTGTGTCCTATATTCTTGTATCACAATTGGTTCCGACTTGATCACAGACATATCACCCCATTTATTGAAAAGAATGTCACACCAATATTTCTGATCTTTTACTTTTTGCTGTATAAGAATAGCCACTAAGATATTCATTAATCTGCTTTGAAACTTTAAGGTACTTTCAACAACAGCAGCATCAAGAACGCTATCCTCGAACAATGGATCTATAATCTTGAGTACTGCATCAACTCTCTCATATTCTTCGCCTTCGAGTAGGTCCCTTTTATAAATATATTTCAATAAAAGTCCCGTGAGCTTTTTCTTTTCAAACTGTTTCATGCCGCCGAAATTACTCAAAAACCGATCCCAATGATCCTTGGTCAACAAAATATCAAATGCGACAAGATAGCCATTATCATTGAACGACAATAAACTCAAAAAGTGTTTATTGAAAACCTCTGGTTTGATATTTCCAATTTGCAATAGCTGCAAAATTAAATATGAGATATAACTATCCACAGTGCTGAAAACACCTAGGCCAACACCATCTACAGACGTCACGTTTGCTGCCACTTCATTTACAATACCAAATGCCTTCCCTCGAAACAACAATTTGTTGAGTTCATTAACTTCTAGCGGCTTATCATTCTGTATACGCAGAATTAATGTTTCATTAAACACCAGCACCAACACCTCCACATAAACTCCCAAGTTGCCTGGATGGCCCTGTGTGTTTAGCAAGTGCTTGAGTTTATTTAATAGTCCTCCAATTCCCCTGATAGACCGTAGCAGCTCTGCTATCATAATTCTAAGTGAGTCTGGAGCGTTCGCAAAAATTTGGGGAACCGTATAGTCTAGTACCACCGAAACAAGCTGGAGCTCTTGTGATGGAGATAAGCGTCGTTGAAGCTCACCAAGACACTTGCGGACTTGATCGGGGGTTGGCTGACTTTTTAGAGTCTCTATATAAATATCAAAGTCCCCGTCCATCTTGGGTGCTGGCAGTAGTCTCTTATAATTGCAGCATTATAAATCTATAGTGCGAACAGCACTGTATAAATAGCGCGATGGGATGATTTGGGAGCCACAACCGTTAGAGCTCTCTATGATTTTTGCCAGAACATTGACGAGAAGCTCAAAAACATCCCTTCTTGTAACAAGATGGTTCTCTGCGACAGCTCGAATACGGAGTCAATCTCTTTATGATCAAAAATTGCAGGAATATTTCGACACTACCCAGTTTAATCTCAAGCCCGAGAAGCAAGAAGCCAATTTGGGGGCCTTGAAGAATGCTATGGAAACAGTTTACTTGAGAAAAGTACCTCTTGTTTCATTTGATGTGGAAGCATATGAACGAGCACCTCTGAAAGTAACAGAAATCGGAATCGCTGTATATGATCCACAGGCACTGGCCCATTCGGTGATGCCTATAATAAAGCAGGGCCATATAATAATAGAAGAACATAAACACCTTAACAACAAGCGGTTTTGTCCTGATAACAAGAGATTTTTTATGGGAGGAGTATCGTATATGGCCAATATGAAGACCGCTAAACAAATAATCACGGGGGTTATGGAGGAGTATATTGTGAAAAGAGATGGAGCTTTTGTGGGGCATCATATTGAGGGAGATATTAAGTGGCTACGGGGATTGGGAATTGACATTTCCTCTGAAGCCCCTGTGGTGGATACTAGTCGGCTTTATTCCTATTCAAGAAGACGAGGTGCTACTTTGAGAGGTGTATTGCGATTAGCAGACATTCCACATGGATATTTACATAATGCTGGTAATGATGCCTATTATACACTTTTGGCGGTCATGGCTCTTTGTGATCCTGAGGTCAGAAGATTGAAAGGATTAGATCAGTTTGTAGAGAATGAGAGATTGACTAATCCCCAAATGAGACTCGGTAAATTTTCAGATATAGCAAAGGTGGAGACCATGGTAAATTCGCCAATTCCCCCAAAGGACTTACTCTTAGTCAATGTGAAAAACAGTGAGAAGACCATAGACGATACAGAAGAAAACCTAGATAAGTTAGCCACAGAGTAAAGTGATAACTTAGGTAAAGAGAAGCCAAGCGCAGGGTGAGTAGCATCTATATTCAAAGTAATATAGCATCTAGAAGATCAATAGAACCACAAACACAATACCACTGCTGATTTAGCTATCAGAGACATTATAGAGACATTATGACGACATTATTAACCGGTCGCGTCTAGTTTATCACCTTCACTAAGCTGTGAAAAATTATATAACTAATTGAATTGAATATCACCAGACATGGGTCCTAAGAAAGCAAACAAAAATACCGAACCCAAATACTCCCGAGACACCAAGTGTCCATTTAGATTTGGAGCTCATGTATCTACAAGTGGTGGAGTGTCCAACTCAATTCTAAATGCCCTAGATATTGGTGCCAATAGTTTTGCCATGTTCCTTAAATCTCCCCGGAAATGGGTTTCTCCAGAAATTTCCAATGACGAGGCTGCCAAATTCAAGCAATTGTGTGAAATTCACAATTACAACCCCAGAACTGATATTTTACCGCATGGATCCTATTTCATTAACCTTGCCAATCCAGACCCTGAAAAGGAAGAGAAGGCGTTTGAATCTTTTGTGGATGATTTGAAAAGATGTGAGAAGCTAAACATTGGATTATACAATTTCCATCCTGGATCGAGCTTGGATTCCAATCATGGAGGGGCCTTGGCTCGGTTGGCAAAGAATATCAATAGAGCCATTGACCAAACAGAGTTTGTCAAGATTGTCATTGAGAATATGGCGGGCCATGGTGATTTGATAGGATCTGATTTACAAGATATTCGAGATGTAATTGATTTGGTGAACAACAAATCCAGGGTGGGGGTCTGTATAGACACTTGTCATACATTTGCAGCTGGATATGATATTAGAGATGAAAAGACATTTGAAGAGTTTTGGCAACAATATGAGAAGATAATAGGATGGGAATATTTAAGTGCTATTCACCTTAACGATTCAAAGGCTCCATTGGGAGCCAATAGAGATTTACATCAAAAATTGGGTCTTGGTTTCTTGGGGCTTGAGTGTTTTCGGTTAATAAGTCAGTATGAAAAATTGCAGAATATACCGATTATTTTAGAGACTCCAGTAACCAAAGAAGAAGAAGATCTGGTTTATGGTGAAGAAATTAAGATTCTTGAATGGTTACAGGATAAAGCACCGGATGAGGCTCTGTATGTTGAAAAGAAAGAACAATTGTGGAAGAAAGGTAGTAAAGAAAGAGCCGAACAATTGAAGAAATACGAAGATAAGAAGGCAAAGGAAGACAAGAAAGGAAAGAAAGAGACAGCCAAAAGAAAGGCTGGTACTCTAGATGCCATGATGTCCAAGAAGAAGAAGAGTTAGCTTCAATATATATATATATAAGCACATATGTACTGGTATAGCACTACTAACACCAAGGAAATGTCTCTCAAGACCGATGTCGCGTTCAACACCAGTGTCGCACTCACTGCGCTCTTGAAAAACCTTCAACAAATACAAACACTAAGTAATCTATATCATGTTTGGCGGATCTAGTTCCGGGTTCGGGGGCTTTGGATCCAATCGTGCTAACACGGGATCACCGTTTAATTCGTCATCCACTAACAACGCCACCGCTTCTCCTTTTGGTGGTGGTGCTGCTGCTAACACTGGAGGAGCCGGCACTAACACTAACTCAGCAGGGGTCTTTGGATCCTCTGGTGGAACAGGCGGGGCATTTGGTGCCAACTCGGGAACCGGTGGTGGTGCTTTTGGGGCTTCTAATAATGCAACTTCTTCTTTTGGTGGCAATAATACTGGAGGATCGGTGTTTGGCTCTTCTAACACTAATTCATCACCATTTGCTAGTAATAATACTGGATTTGGTGGAGCCAATACAGGCTCTGCGTTTGGAAACTCCAACACCGGCAGTGCTTTTGGAGCTAGTGGTGGAACTGGGAATACTGGTGGGGGGTTATTTGGTTCTGCTAGTAAACCCAGTTTTGGTGGAGGGTTTGGGACCCCAAGTAATACTACTTCTCCGTTTGGAGCTAGTACCACCGGTGGTGGTGGTGGATTTGGTGCTGGACCTGGGTCTGATCCCAATGTCAATAATGGGACTGCTGGTAAGCCGTTCACCCCATTTCAAGAAAAGGATACTTCAGGAACTAACATTTTCCAAAATATCTCTTCTATGCCCGAATATAAGAACTTTTCTTTTGAAGAATTGCGGTTGAAGGACTATGAACAAAATAGGAGATTTGGGAACGCTTCTGGTGCTACTAGCGGGGGGTTTGGATTTGGTGCTTCGAGCAATACTACCGGTGGTTCTGCCTTTGGAAATACTTCTAACTCCCCATTTGCATCTAACAATACTGGTACTAGTACCGGATTTGGTAACGCTAACAGTTCTCCTTTTGGTGGAGCCAGCACTGGAGCTTTTGGCGCTGGAGGTAATTCCGGGGGCGCTTTTGGTTCGTCAAATAATGCTGGAGGTGCATTTGGTTCTTCCAATACGACAGGTAATGCATTTGGTTCTTCCAATAATACCGGTAATGCCTTTGGGGGTACTGGTGGAGGTTTTGGGTCCAACACTGCAGGTAGTGGTTTTGGTGCTGCAAATAAACCTTCTGGCTTTGGCGGTGGTTTTGGTGCTTCTAATACTAGTGGTGGTCTTTTTGGGTCAAGTAACGCTAATTCCTCCCCCTTTGGTGGTAATAACAATAATGCCAATAGTACTGGCTTTGGTGCCAATAACAACGCCTCACCATTTGGATCAAACAACTCTGGTGGCGGGTTTGGTATGAATACTAATAATACTTCTTCATTTGGAGGGTCAAATACTGGTGGTGGATTATTTGGCAATAACAACAGTAATAACAACAACAATGCATTTGGTGCCAATAAACCGTCTACCGGATTTGGATTTGGATCCAATAATAATACTTCCACTAATGCGTTTAATAAGCCTGCTGGTGGTGGTTTATTTGGGAATTCGGGAAATACGAGTGGTGGATTCGGAGCCACTCAAAATAACAACACCGGAGGCGGCCTTTTTGGTGGTCAAAACAACAATAATCAAAGTGGTGGTGGGTTATTCGGAAGTAAGCCAGCTGCTCCATCAGGTGGTGGACTTTTTGGAAGTTCACAGAATAATGCTCCTTCTACTGGTGGCGGACTTTTTGGTAATAGTGGACAAAATAATAACCAAGCCGGAGGTGGGTTATTTGGTTCTACTAATAAACCACCTGCGCCCGGTGGAGGACTATTTGGCTCGAGTAATAATACTACTAATAATAATAATACAAGTAATGCATTTGGGAGTCTGAGCAACACCGGTGGGGGCTTATTTGGAAGTAAACCCCCAGGTTCCACTGCTCCTGGCACAACTGGTGGTGGCCTCTTTGGCTCCAACAATACTACAAATAGTGGTGGACTCTTTGGAGGTAATAACAATAATGCTTCCAACACAAGCGGAGGGGGTCTTTTTGGAAATAACAATAATACTTCTGGAGCCACCGGTGGTGGTCTATTCGGAAATAAACCAGCACCAGCTGGACCTTCATCTGGTGGACTCTTTGGAAACAATAATGCTGCAACCAATAATAATACATCGGGCGGACTCTTTGGGAGCAACAATTCAAACAGTGGGGGATTATTCGGAAACAATAACAACACCAACAATACTGGAGGAGGGCTTTTCGGTCAACAACAGCAACAACCACAATCTCAACAGCAGCAGCAGCAACAACAGCAACAACAACAAAGTGGACCCGTTAACTTGGCAATGCAAAATCCATACGGGGATAATCCATTATTTAAGAGCATTAGTGTGCCAAATCATCAATCTAATAATGACTCACTTCCAGTAGCCACTTTGGTTCAACCAGCTAAAGACGTTAAAAAGCCAGTTAGTCTAGGAAAAGTCCAAAGAATTGCCCCATTATTTCAAAGTACCATATCAGCAAAGAGGTCTGAAGAGGCTAGTGGTAATGTATCTGTATTACCTGAACTTCCATTATCGGCCACCGCTACCTCCACTTCATTATTGGATAAATCCACCGATTCTGCTATTCTTTCGTCTGATATCTTTGCTCCAAGAGACACCGTGAAAAAGTTGATATTGGATAAATCCAAATCAAAGAACAAACCTGTCAGAGCACTTAAAGATTCCAATGGGCCCACAAAACAAGTTGATTTCAACATTCCTAACGGGGATAATAAATCTACAACAGGAAATTTTGACAGTACCTCAACTCCTACCAATGAAAACAAAAATATCTTTGATGAAGACGAAGTAGAAATCGATGAAGATGGCTATTGGACCTCCCCACCCTTATCACAATTAAAGAAAATGTCATTAACTGAACTACATGCGGTGGATAACTTCAAAATCGGACGTCAACATTATGGTAAAGTTGAATTCTTAAAACCGGTTGATTTGTCGGGGTTATTGAACCTTGAAGATATCCCGGGCAATATTATCATCTTTAAGGCTAAAAATTGTATAATTTACCCAGATAACAAGCCAAAGCCTGGAGAAGGCTTGAACTTACCATGTAAAATCACCCTCAAAGGATGTTATCCAATGAATAAAAAGGACAAGTTACCGATCTTGGATCCTAATGATGAGGTGGTCAAACGTCATATTAATAAGTTGAAACAAATCAAGGGTATCACCTTTAAGAATTACGATGCTTATACGGGAGATTGGACATTTGAAGCTCAATCTTTTTAAGAGATTAGTTATATAGTCAATGTATTAATTTATTAACCAGTTATAAGTGTTTTCTGGAACCTCACTAAGGCTTGAGCAGGGAGAGAAACAAGAACCAAATAAAGAAAACCATAGACATAGTCAGAACTCAGTACCATGTAAGTACCATGTAACAGCAGTAGCACTGTGAAGGAGCCAACGGTGGTACCGCTACTGCGATTCCTTGGATCTTTTTCCGCGATACTCTATATATTTAGTGCGATGGGGACGCGTCCTCCGTTCATTCTTCTAATAACAAGATGGGTGTTAAAGGTATGTATACACGGTTAACGAAATCTAAGGTAAATGCTAACAATCACAAGGACTTAATTCATTGATAAAGGAACATTCTCCCGGAGCCATTAAGGAATTCCAATTGAAGAACTTGTTTGGCCGTAAAGTAGCCATAGATGCTTCCATGTGCTTGTATCAGTATTTGATTGCAGTAAGACAACAGGATGGGCAAAACTTGACGAATGAGAACGGAGAAATAACGTCACACTTGCTGGGAATGTATTATCGGACACTTAGATTGGTAGAGAGTGGAATCAAGCCGGTTTATGTCTTCGATGGGAAACCACCAATATTAAAAGGTGGGGAATTGGAGAAAAGATATTTGAGAAAAGAAGAAGCCATTAAGCAAAGAGAAGATATTAAAGATACTGGGACAGCTGAGGAGATGCTTAAATATGAAAAAAGAATGGTTAGGGTGACGAGACAACAAAATGACGAAGCTAAAAAGCTCTTGGAATTAATGGGGATCCCTTATATTGATGCTCCTTGTGAAGCCGAAGCACAATGTGCTGAATTGGCTAGAGGGGGCAAAGTGTTTGCTGCTGCTTCGGAAGATATGGATACATTATGTTATTCCCCACCTTATTTGTTAAGACACTTGACATTCTCAGAAGCTAGAAAAATCCCTATTGACCAGATAGACTGCAAGCTAGCCATTGAAGGATTTGACATGGATAAAGAAGCATTTGTTGATCTTTGTATATTACTAGGGTGTGATTACTGTGAAACTATCAAGGGAGTAGGGCCCGTGACTGCTTACAAATTGATTAAAGAACATGGCTCCATAGACAATCTCGTTAAATTTATTCAAGAGAACCCCGACAAGACGAAATATAAACTACCTGAAGTCTGGCCGTATGATGAAGCTAGAGAATTGTTTTTACATCCTGATGTCACTCCTGCTGAGGAGGTATCGTTCAAATGGAAAGAACCAGATTTACAAGGGTTAATTGATTTCATGGTGAAAGAAAAAGGGTTCAGCGAAGATAGAATGAAGAGTGGGGTTGAAAAGTTAAAGAAGGGATTGAAAGGAGGAGTACAAGGTCGTTTAGATGGGTTTTTCAAAGCAGCTCCCAAACCCAAAGATGATGACAAAAAGAGAAACGGTAAGGAAATCAAAGGAAATGCTAAAAAGAAATCTAAGAAATAATTACATTCTTTGCTTACTATATAATATATCAAAAACTTCTAGTTTGAATGTACAATACAAACGTTAGAACCAACCTATTTCTTCTTCTTTTCAGCTTCAGCAGCTTTCTCTGCCTCAATCTCGTCGACGTAAGTTTTTATTTCATCCACCGTTAATTGTTGGATTCTATCGTTAGATTTTAATACTGACACTTCAATATTCTTAGCCCCAGTTTGTACTACTTCTAATAAAGATTTTATGGTCAATTTCAAAGTGTCTTCATCGGACATCTCCTCCTCGTAATTCTTCTCCAAAAATTCCTTGACAGTCTTTGATGATCTTCCGATAGAATGAGCTTTCCAAGCATTATAAACTCCCGAAGGTTCAGTTTGATATAATCTGGGAGTGTTATCGTTATTATCAAACCCAGCAATTATAGTGGCAATTCCAAATGGCCTTACCCCACCAGACTGGGTATACTTTTGTTGGACTCCAGCAATATATTTGGTCAAATATTCTATAGTAACAGAATCCTCTAAAGTTAATCTATGAGATTGGGCTTCGACTCTGGCCTTATCCACAAGAATTCTGGCATCAGCATTTAATCCAGCAAATGCTAATAATGCGTGGTTGTCAATTTTACAAATTTTGGAGGGTGTAATACGAGGATCTTGTAACTTTAACGTAGTTCTCTTTTCACATCCTAACACAACACATTCTTTCCCTTTGACACCCACAGCGCAAGTCCCTCTCTTAACGGCTTCCGAGGCGTACTCTACTTGAAATACATGCCCATCTGGCCTAAATAACTTAGTTAGTATAAAATGTATGTATAAACCAGTCTGCTTTGCCATCCTCCACTTCTTTCGAAAAAAAATGAAGGACCTCGAAGCAGAAAACTCAAATATGTGGTTCTGATTTCACATGAACCTTCCAATTGATTAAAAGACTTTCGGTAACATACGAGAAAATAGATAAAGCACTGTCGTATCCACTCATGTTAGTTAGTTCTAGAGATTTGCCTTTGAATTCTGTGCGACGATATGTGTGAGAATTGTTCGCGGCTCTCAAGTAACTAGGTTTTAATTTTTCACTTTGATTTTGATTGTCTTAGAGATAGGATTCTGTAGGCTTTGATTGGTGTCACTATAATTGTACTAGTACTTTTGGTACTTGTAATATCTAATTTATCTTTATGGCTCCAAAAAATCAGAATAAGGTGCCTAATAATGTACCTAAACGAGACGAATATGAACGGATATCGTATTTGTATCAACTCTCCAACCATACAATTTTAAATCCAAAGTACCGGATTTTATCTAGAGGTTATAACCGAAATGCCGTTCTGATCTCCAAGAAAGCAGTCATCAGGCTAACCCCAGCCTTAAAAAGGTCTATGTGTAAAACTTGTGATACTGTGCTAATTCCAGGGCTAACTCTCACCATTCGGTTAGAAAATAAGTCTAAGGCCAAAACCTCTAATAATGACATGTTGGTGTATGAATGTAATGAATGTAATAAAGTTAAAAGATTCCCTGTTGGGAAAGCTCCGGATTATCAACTATTTTCTGAGAGAGATGATGTAAAGATCCCATTAAAATAGAAAGCGTATGATTTATGAATACTTGTATATAATTTAATAAACTGCAAATTAGTAGAAGGTCGTAACTATAAAAACTTTGATTGTTGAGGGGTTCTTTGTAATCTTCTTTCTGGGGTGACTTTTGCTCCAGCCCAGTTATATTTAAATCCAATCTCATGGGCCAAGATCTCTCCAAACCCTAACATCATCCCATTAATAAACGGCAATATAAGGTTAATAGCTCCTTTTTTCATCATCTCCCATATATTAAAGTACAAGCTTTGTCTCTGGCTCTCCTCTCTGCCAGCTAATATCAAGTTTTCGGTGTGTAGTATATCTTCATTATTTATGAGTTCGTCAGGGGAGATCTGGTTTGTTAATACAATCAAATCATTTTCTTCCTCTAAATTACTCACATCAAAATTGGACCTATCTATCACATCATTCTTCTTGTCTATCACTATATTCTCTGGTGAAAACGCCATTCTATACTTTATATACTTTTATATACTTTATTAACCTTATGTGACAAGTAGGTCCTTATAATTATTGCGCGGTGCCTGAAAATGTCTGACATTTTTCACTTTAATAATGCGGAACCGGAAACTACTGGGTATACATTACTTGAAACAAAATAATTTATTCTATACGCTTCTACTATTAAGCACCTTCTATACCTACAGATAACCCTTTTTCTAATCTTTTTTCGGTAAGAGCAGCAATAACAGCTGCACCTACCCCAGACCCATCTTCAGCGGGAAGAATTGTAATAGGATCTTCTTCTGTTTCCCATTGGAAGATATCTCTTAAAGCTTTTGCAGCTCTTTCCTTAAATCCTGGGTACTTGTTGAAAACAGAGCCATCGGCAGCGGCATGGGCAGTCTTATAGCCTCTCTTCTTACAAATGGCGGCAATCCCACAAACCGATAATCTAGCAGATCTTTCACCAATTAATTCTGCTAAACGACGAATAACTTTTCTTTCTGGTAAGGTGATTTGGATACCCAAAACAGTTTGGAATAATTCCTGAACATCCGATAAGTTTTCAAAAGGATCTTGTTCGATTTTGGATGGGAAAGAAGTATCTAAAACAAATGGTTCTTTCATCTTTGAAATATCTTGATCTTGAAACAATAATTTCTTGTTTTCAGTTAAATCCAATAAAATTAATCTCAACACTTCTCCCAAATAATAGCCTGAGATCATTTTTTCGAAGGATTGTTGGCCAGGTCTTGGAGATTCTTTATCGATTTGGATATCATATTTGGTTCTTGGTAATACCACCAATTCATTATCGAAAGCACCGTATTCACAGTTAATGGCCATTAAAGAATCTTGAGGAATATCCGCGGGCATCTTCCCTTCTAATTTAGGGATATCTTTAACCACATCATAGTAAGCTCCGTTACATCCAGTACCAAAAATTAACCCCATTTTAGCTTCAGGATCAGTATACATAGAGGCAACTAAAGTCCCAGTGGTATCATTAATTAAGGCCACCACATCAATTGGAACATCAACTCTTCTTAAAGCATCTTGTAACATTGGCACAACATCATGACCTTCTACATTATCAATATCAAATCCTTTAGTCCATCTTTGCAACACTCCGCTATTAATTTTGGATTGTGAGCATGGGTAAGAAAAGGTAAAACCCAAAGGCAATGGTTCAGCACACCCACTAGGAAATAACTCTTCGACAAATTTCTTTAAAGATGTTGCAATAAAATCAAACAATTGGTCAGCAGATCCAGTTCTAAAACTTGCTGGTAAAGCAAACTTAGATTGGGTGGTATCAAATTCATTATTACCCTTCAACCTAACTAACACCACTCTTAAGTTGGTTCCACCTAAATCAATAGCTAAGTAATCTCCCTTTTCATTCCCAGTGGGGCAATCCATAACCCAACAGGGAATCATTGGAATGTTTCCTCCTGCCTTAGATAACCCTTTATCTAACTCAGTGATAAAATGGTCAACAATTTTATTTAAAGTGTCGGTAGAGACAGTCAACATCTTTTCGACTTGATGTAATTCTTCCATCCATTCTTCTGGAACATCGGTGAAAGTCCCCTTTCTGTGCTGAGGTGGTTTAGCTCCTAAGTGTACCATTTTGAAATTATTGAAAAATTTAAAGATGTTTGTACGTTTTATAGTGTTGCGGACTTTTTGTCGATGCTCACACTACCGGTGTTCGGGGTTTCAGATCTCTAGTTATTAAAGTATCTCCTGTAAAACTGACTGGCTCTAATGAAGCTAAACAGTTTTTATAAGTAATACAAACGAGGATAGTACGGGAAATAGTTGGAGACAGAGTTTTGGGTTCCAACAAGAAAAAATCTATTAAATTAAAAGGAACCTCCGGCGCGGCTAGGACGGATGGCAGTGGCCCTTGGCGCGGTTGCGCCGCCAATCCTGTGTTTATGGGCCCATTTAAACTTTTACACTGGTACTTAATCTCCTCGTATTTAAATATCTACAGATTACGACATTAAGGGGTTTATTCATTACTTCGTGGTTTTGTTCATAAACATTATATCCTTTGGGGTCTTCAACTTTCCAGTTCGTCCAACGAATCTCCTGATCGTCCATTGGACATATGACGTAGCTCCTGTGTATATACAAGAATAATCCGAGCAGAAATAGGAAGTTTTTCCGTGCAAAATCATAACCATCTGGCAATACACTGATACACCATAAGCCTCCGGTGTTTAAATGTATTAAAACCTGCTAAATTCTGTAATAACTGGTCTATTAAATTTCCAGCTCATCAAATTTCTGGCCCATGAAATTGGCCCATTAAATCGCTTCACCACAAATCTCGGGTAGTATTGTCGAAATCCTTCATTGCTAAACTAACAGTCTCCAAACTCTGTTTCACCTCATTTACATAGTTATTTACGTCATCAAAATTCTGTTTTTTATAAAGCAAGTTACTGGAGGTTTTCAGCTTCTCTCCAAAGAAATCTTTAAACTTCTTATGAGACCTAGGCGGATCATTATCATCGTCGCTTTCATCCAGGTCTGCTGCCACTGAAGTGGTTGCAGCGCCTCCTGTCTTAGGTCGCGGTTTGGGCTTATCAATATCACCCTTGGTCCCCATTTGCTGAGCGGCCATCACCTCTATCAACTTTTCTTGCAGTTGTTTTAACCGATTTAATTGTTCATTAAACTGTTCATTAAAAAATGACCCTCGTTCTTTAACTTGGTTGGACATGTTTTTCACATCGTCCAACACATCAATCTGAGTCCATAATTTATCCAGGTATGTTAAGCTAGGCTTAGCGCTAGGAAATCTGTCCAACGTCTTTAAACTCTGGTTATCGTAGTAGGTGTCTACATTTGTGGCATTTGTATGGGAACTGGCACGAGAAAGTCGGAACGAGCTATTGGTTCTTTGGAACTGAGGAATCTGGCTCGAGCTCAGTTTCTGGCTTCTTGTTTGTCGTTTATTCATATCTCTGTATATTTATAGTCTTCTGTGCGTCTGTTAGTTCTTTTGAATCTCTAGATTTGTTGAGTTTGTGGGTTTTGTTGTGTCTCTACTATATCAATTGATGATTTGTTTGTGAGACTTGATTTTGTGAGGCTCGCGCTCTATATAACTATAACAATATGAACTCCATTGGAATACAACGCCAGAAGTCGTCGTGGAAAAAGTTGTTGTATCTAAAACAGCCGTATCCCGATAACTACACCGACGAATCGTTTTTATCTCAACTAAAACGAAATGAAACCGTGATTCAATATTCCTATTTCAAGCTAGTTAAAGACTTCTCGTTGATTATGTTCCATGTGAACAACTTGATCTTGGTTATTCAGATCTTTGCCAAAATCTATTATTTCAATTGGGACCCAAAGGTGTTCACGGCTGTTTCTTCTGGGTTGTCACTAGTAGCATTTTTAATCTGGGAGCTAAAATTAAACAACTTTACAAGCTATAGTATTAATGGGACAAAGCTAAAGTCATTCACGTTAATTATATTTATGATCTTGATTTTGTCGCCGGTATTGAAGTCTTTAACACGGTCCACAAGTTCTGATTCTATTTGGTCAATTTCCTTCTTATTGACTCTAGCTAATATCGTGTTTCATGATTATGCCTTTACCACCAACGTTTCTCAATACAAACCTATACTATCGACAAATATTTCCTTATCCAATGCGTTGTTTTTGTCATCCAGATTAAATTCCACCTTTCATGTGTTTTGTTTTATATTTTTGTCCATCCAGTTGAATATTTTGTTGCCGTTGTTTTATTTTGCGATCCGGAAGAGCTCCGCCAATTCTGTTTATCAGAAGCTGGTTTTTGCTGCAGTAGTATGTTTAAATTGGTATTATTTGATACAGTTTCGAAATATTCACCTTGTACTTCTATGGGTATTCACCCAGGTCTTTATAGCATTGATGCTTCCGGCTTACTTTATGTTTTTACAGAAGTATAAGAACGAGCTACTGGGGCCATGGGACATAGCGAAACCCATAATCAAGTCAAATTAACATGAACAATGTAAATAATGTAGACGATTCATATATAGAGAGGTTAATAGATAATAAGCAATCGTTAATACGCAATAGATAATAAGGAATAGTTAAAGAATAGTTAATAAGTAATAGTTGATTCTTAATACCTAGCACTTAACAGATAATAGCTGTTAGCTATTGATGTTTGTTACTAGGTATTAGTGAATAGTTAGTTACTGCTTAATGTTAATAGAGAAACCTAATTATGCTACATGATAAGTTACGTCACAATAGTTGATGGTTGATAATTATTTGACAGTAGCTATTAGTCCCTAGTTATCAGTCTCTGGTCAATAATTGTTGGTTATGTTCATAATAGATTGAAAATGAGTAGTAAATCTAATATCTTCCTCACTTGACGCTCTGTCCTCTGCCTCACAGTGCGAAAACAATTTTTGTTCCGTCAACGCATAAACTAAAGGGCGTCTAATCCATCTTTGTTTCCTACTACTACACACACCCAAAGTCAATCAAGCCTAAAATATCATGGCGCTGAATAACCAAGAGACAAATAATTCTGCCAGCGGTAATGGCGCTAATGTTAATGGGGTTTCCAACGCCCTCGCTGGTGCTAGTGGCAATGGAGACTCTGCCGCTGCTAATGCTGTACGACTCCAGCAACAACAACAAAGAGGAAGCCAATCAGCTCCACAAAACAGAAACAATCAACAAACACAATACTCTCAGGCTGATTTGAATCGAATTGTCTTGGAATATCTCAGTAAGAAAGGATACCATAAGACCGAATCTATGTTAAGATTAGAGAGTTCCAACACCCCCACTCCTAGTGTACCGCTCCCTGACGCTAGCAACACCACATTAGCCAATCCTAGTGAACTAAGTAAGAAAGAAAAGGAGAAAGTCACTCGAGAATTGAAAGATTTAAGAGATAAACAAGTTCGGATAGAGAGAGAATTAAGAGAGACTAAGGATAGAGAATTCCGGTTAGCTAAAGAAAAAGAGTTGAGAGAATTAAAAGATTTTGAAGAAAAGAAAAAACGTGAAAATGATCCAGATATTTATTTAATTGCTTACAATACCTTAAGAAAGTGGGTAGAAACATCTTTAGACTTGTATAAACCCGAATTATCGAAATTGTTATACCCTATTTTCATTCATTGTTATTTGGAATTAATTTATAAGAACTTTTCTGATCATGCCAAACAATTTTATGATAAATTTAAAGGTGACCACGAAATTTTACATGGGAATGAATTGAATCAATTAAGTGGGCTCTCATTACCGGACCATTTAACTGAAAACAAGTTGGCGCAAGACTTTAGAAACAATAAGTATAGAATTATCATTTCAAAGACTTCTATGAACTTGTTGCTATACTTTCTTCATGAAAATGAAGCGGTTGGTGGGGCTATTTTAATAAGAATTATCAATCAGTATTTGAATCCTATTATTAAGATTACTCAGCCAGATAAATTAGAATTGGAAGGAGAAGCTAACCCTGAAGAAGGGATAATTGAAGAATTCAATGAACAACCGGTTTCTTTAGGTAAAGCACCTTTGGATCAAGACACTCAACAAGAGGTTGAAGCGGAATTAAAAATTAAAGACGAAAACTCGGAACCAGTGAATGGGAAATCATTGGTCGAGGAATTCCAAGAAATGAATGAGCCGAAAGATGATGTTCCTAGTCAACCATTACCATTGCCATTAAAAGATGCTGATGATATAAAGAGGTATATTTTAGAAGTGGAAGATTCTCGAGCTAAAATCAAACTAAATACCATCCAAGCCACCCCTCCATCAGTATGTATGTATACATTCCATAATTCCAACAACGACATGACATGTTTAAATTTCAATCAAGATTCAACCATTGTTGCAGGGGGATTTCAAGACAGTTTTATAAAGTTATGGAGCATAGACGGTAAACCTTTAAAATCGATTTTCAAAAGAGATAAACATAATAATGATAATTCCAGAAAATTGATTGGTCACAGTGGTCCAGTATATTCTGTTTCATTCTCTCCTGATGGAAAATACTTAGTATCAGGCAGTGAAGATAAAACTGTGAGATTATGGTCAATGGATTCTTACACGGGATTAGTGTCATACAAAGGACATACCCAGCCAGTGTGGGATGTGAAATTCTCCCCATTGGGCCATTATTTTGCTACCGCTTCTCATGACCAAACCGCCAGATTATGGGCCACCGATCATATCTACCCCTTAAGAATCTTTGCGGGGCATATCAATGATGTAGATTGTGTTGAGTTTCATCCAAATTCCAACTATTTATTCACGGGATCGTCGGATAAAACATGTCGAATGTGGGATATCCATAGTGGAGATCCAGTTAGAGTATTTATGGGTCATACAGGTCCCATTAATTGTATGGCAGTATCGCCAGACGGAAGATGGTTAGCATCCGCTGGTGAAGATAGCGTCATCAATATATGGGACATCGGGTCTGGAAGAAGATTAAAAACTATGAGAGGTCATGGACGATCATCTATATACTCATTAGACTTTTCTAAGGACAACGGGGTCTTAGTTAGTGGAGCCGCAGATAACACCGTCAGAGTATGGGATATTAAAAAGAACACTAATGACGCGGGACCAGAACCAGAATCGTTTAGCTTTGAAGACCAAGACAAGTCAGATAAGTCCCAAGAGGTTAATGGTAACACCAACGCTAACAATTCCAACAATTCAAAGACATCCAAAACTAATAAACGAGAGATCATAGCCACGGGTGATCATATGACCGCGTACTTTACTAAAAAGACTCCGGTATTCAAGGTTCATTTCACAAGAAGGAATCTCTGTTTAGCTGCGGGCCCATTTTTAGGTTAGGCTTGCGGTGCTACAGATCCGTGTCAAATAAAATGCGTGTACTGCAACCATGAAATAATGCGTGTACCACGATGTAATTGGTGTTACTAACCGAACAAAATGACCGGAGGAGGCGCAACTATGTACCATAATAAACGTTAAGACACATCTAGCTCTATACAAGTAACTTAACAAAATCGAGTAACATAAAGTAATAGAAAGTAACATACTAAAGTGGTAATATAGTAACGCTGTAACATAATACCACCGTAACCTAATAACATAATAACATAAAGCAGCACAAAGTGACATATCCATGTATCTACATATAGTGTCATAATATGCAACATAGCCGTTCATATCTATGCGTAGTCGTTGGTGGGGAACACTCGGTCATGTCTTGTGCACTTCCCCAAATTTGGGGTAAAGGACGGCGCACTGTTAGTACTTAACTTAATGTGGCAATTATAACGCGCACCATAACAAGCTATATAAATGACATCGGATTCATATTCTTAATTTTCCAGACATTTTTTCTTTTTGAACAAAGATGAAATTTTTAGCTGGATTAGCATTATTGGCCAGTGCCGCCGTAGTCAAAGCTGATGAAAGTGAAGATGTTCACTTCTTAACTCAACTTGTAAATGATTATAGAGACCACACCGCCGACTACTTTGGGTTTATCAGAACCGCCAAATCGGTACCTAACCAATTTTCCTCGTTGGCTGTGCAAGTAGGAACTTATACTGATGATTCCTATACTACGTTATTAGATAACGATGGAATGGATATTGAGTCTTTACAAGAATTTGCCTCCGAATTCCCTTGGTATACTAGACTTAATGTGAATAATGATGATGATAGTGACGACGAATCGTCTGGGTCTGCATCTGGGTCCGGTTCTGAATCCACTGAAACTGAAGATGGGGATGAATCAGACTCCGAGTCTTCCTCTTCTGCCGGGGTTGGATCTCTTGTAGCACCAATGGGGGCTGTTTTAGGAGCTATTGGGGTTGCATTATTGTAGTTTTGTCCTATATATTTATACCGTCTGTTTTAATATAAGACTATATTCGTAACCGTCGTTTATTATGCTATATTAAATGCTATTTTAATTGTAGTTCGAACCCTTGGTTTATTACCGACGCGTTTAATTGGTCGGTGGCTGGGGCGTCGGCTCGGTCTATTGTTTGATTAAGAAACTGTTCATCCGACTCGTTTATGGCCGACAAATATAATAAAAGATATTGTAGATTCCATAAGAAATTATCGAGACAATCTATGGGAATATTATTTAATACTCCTGGTTGGGTGATATTAGTTAATGCTTCTAACCCTTCGTAGCTATAATTCTTGTATAGCTGATTGACTCTATAAAGAATCAATAGTAAGTTTTTATTTAATAGGGCTATTCCTTTCTCAAAGGGGTCATTTTTGATAATATTATTATTGTCTTTCTTAGAAAGATTGTTGTCATAATATAAAGGGTGGGACTTGTTATTGAAATCCTTTATAATCGAGTAATTTCCTTTAAACTCTATTTTATAATACACTGATAAATCTGTCAAGTCAACCAACATTAAGATTAATTTGACGATATGTGATAAACCTGAATTGATTTGAACGATTTTCATTTGGTGGTCGGCATTTATATCATACTGGTTCCCTAAAGTTAGCTCATCATAGTACAAAACTTTCAAAATATCCTTGATTGAACTCGGAAACTCAAATCCCATAATGTACAAATTATGATTATTGTCAGCACTCTTAGGCTCAGATATGCTGATCAACTCCAATAAGATCTCACTGAATTGTTTGAAGTATAACTTCAAGTACTTGTATATAATTGGCAAATTAGCATCAAGGTTGGAGATATCACTTTGAACCATTTCAAGTTTGTTATTGAAGCTTTCTTGAACGTTGGGTTTAATTTCCAACCTCAATTCAGTTAGTTTATTGATCATGACTTTATAATGCAAAATATTCGACATTAAGGTGTCGTTACTATGCTTATAATTACTGATGTCTTTACTCAACTGCTTGTTCTTTAACGTCAATCTCTTGATCTCATTAACATATTTGTCGTAATTATAGTTGTCTTGGTTTTTTATCAATTTATCAATTGAGTTGGAGATAACGTGTTTGGAGTGCTTTAGCTCGTGGATGGACTTATCTAAATTGTTAATTGACCGAATAATATCAAAGCTATAAGAATCAAGCTTATATGTCCCGTTTCTATGAGTTGACTTACCAGAATTTTGTCGAGATTTATAGCTCTTATTAACAAAGCTTTGGGGAGAAGTATAATGCCGATCATCTAGCTTGACTACAATGGTATTATCTTTGAACTGGTCATCATTCATTAGATTATCAACCATAATCAAATTCCTCAAGTTTAAATCCCATTGAATCAAGAGTTCCCAGCCCTTCTCATATCTACACCATACTTTAATAATTACCTGTGTAATCTTATTCGAATTGATATGCGGAACACTCACTGTTTCGAAATTGGGGCTATTATTGGTCTCTATTACTTCACTTATATACATCAACGATTGGTTCTTATTTGCATAATGTAAACTGACAAAAGTATCGACCATTCGGGCTCGGTTAGTCTTAATTAACCGAGAATAGTCGCTGGAGTAGTCTTGAATATCCTGAAGGTCTTGTAAAACGGTGTTTCGGCGTCTTCGGTCGGATTGTTCTGTTGAAATTGTAGACCCCGAAATTTCAGAGCCATCTCCTATCTCAGGATTATTTCCTTCTGTGATATTCTTAGATTCCTCATCGCTCCCAGGACATTCATAGAGAATATTCCTCACGCATATCCCTGTTAGGTTTCGGAGCTTTTTATCATTATAGCTCATGGCTATTGTGTTGTATGAATATCTTTATTCTGTTTTAAAGCCCTTTCTCTATACGAATACAATATTTTTGGTCGTGTGTGCGTACATTCGCGTTATCTGAAAATTTACAGAAAAGCTGTAAGCTATAAAGTACAAAAGTGTCTCAAAGCTGGAATTAATACTATTTTCTAGGTTATAAAGAAGTCAGGAAATCTGGTATAACTTTAGAGTAAGATAGAAGTATTCAAAACAGAAAATGGCAAATTTCATGATCTGTCTATCACATTTCTGTGAATTACATGGACCCAGTAGCATAATATGTACTCAAGTGTCAAACGATTCTCAAGATTTATTACTCAAAAGTACATCCAAACTACAGACTTGTTCTTCGTGTAAAATGTCCCTTCCAGGAGATTCTCGCAACTTGTTCACTAAATCTGACAATCCTTCCCGAAAGAAATATAAATCCATTTCCGGTTCTAGCTATTTTGTTTCCACACAATATCCTTCGCTGCAAGCCAGATTTACCTCCTTAACTAAACTTATAATGAAAAGTCTATCGGTAGAGACGACATCAGATCTAACCAAACCATTATATCTTGGGGACAACTTGAATGGATATGGACTCACCAAAATTTTTAAGATTAAAGACGTTAGTGCCAGAGGAGGAGAGCGCAAATATAGCCTAATGATTATAAGTGACGAAGAAATTAAAATCCTTAAGAATTGGGATGTCATTTCCAATTACCTAGATAAAATCATTGGGTCCATACAACTGAAAGTAGCCAGTCGTAACAACTACTTGAAACTGGTCAATAATGAAACATCGCATTTAAATAACGAAAACTATTTAAGAAGGTCGCTTATAAAGCCAAAATCTCTTATTGAGTTGACTGGTGATGAAAAAATCTTCGTCAAGTTACATCTAAGTTCTATAGAGTTGATAAAAGATATTCAATAGGTTCCGCCTTGTCGTTCACCCCTATTGAAAAGAATTTTGGGTGTTTTATTTTTTTTTTTGCAGTTATTGTTTGGCGTCATTGTTGGTTGTAATCGCAATCTACGGGTCTTCTCATCGATGAGACTAAGCGAATGCGGCTGCAATTCCGATAGGGTCCTGTCAGTTCCGATTAAGGCAAAAATGTATTGTGGTTCGGATTACATTATGGTCTGGGTTGTATATTAGTTTTTAGATTGTAGTATAGTTCCATATGGAGTGGTGTGTAAATAGCTTTGTAGACTCTTAAATATGTACCATAATAAAATGTTATCGGAAGTTTCTTATCTAAGCAGCTCGTCTGTTTTCGCATCCAAATTCTCGGTTTGTGAACTCCATGATTCTAGGTACCACCAAGCCAACGGGCCGTTCTGTACGAGTTTATAAGTACAGGGTTTTGTTTTTGGTGCTCTCTGTGTATATATTTTATGTGTGTATACACAGGTTTCTCCTGTTTCTTTCTTCTCCGAAAGGGAAGTCATCTGTAACCTTTCTGGATTACGACCAATATATTCACAACTGTGCAGTTACAAAACCTTACTTGGACCGAGTGATCTTCGATGGAAATAGTTGTGATTTATGTCCACAAACCTCTTTAGACCCTGAAGTATGGAAATATTATTGTGAACTGTCACACCATACGTCTGATCCTCGTTTAACTATTGCTATTTGGGTCCATGATATTGACCAGTACTTGAGTCGATACGGAACCTTAAAAGGACTACAGTTACCATTCAATTGGCAGCTGATATTGGACTTAACAAACAGTCCCCATTTTACGGATTGTTATCAGCTCTTCAGTGGTTTGGGATTGGATATTCCCTCTTTGAATATCTCCCAATACTGTACATCAGAGTCTGGTGAGGTGCGATTATCGCCTATTAATTTTAAGGCTTCTGAGCAAAGCTACTATGCTTTAAATCGGTTGTTTTTGGCCAGTTGCATGTCAATTCCAGAAAGAGTGATCTTAACTGTAGAGAACAATAGTTTAATTGTACCCACCATCAGTGGTGAAATTCCTATCCCGGCTCAGAAAACAGTTAATTATCCTTCACTCATTAACCTGTTAAGTAACAAGCTTTCAACTTTGAAGGGTGATAAAGACGAATTTCCAATTTTTGATACTCCTAGACTAATAAGCAACCAGCTAAGTTCTTCGGTGCAATTATCTAAAGAGGATTTCTTATTTGACTTCAAGGAATTCTTCCAAGCATTGAGATCCAGAAATCAGTTTATCGCTAATAAATTCGATGAAGAGTTGATGAAATCTGTCATCGACGTAATTTCTCTGGATTCCGATAACATCAAGTATTTCCATGAACCTAAGTTACTTAGTAAAGGTGGTAGTCACTTCGACTGGAGATTCTTCTCTGGATTGCATTACAGCGACTACGAAAGAATCAATATATTGAATCGATTGAGCAAGAGTTGGTTGAAGTTCAGTAATTCAATTGGAATAAAAACATGGCTATCACATGGGACTTTACTAGGCTGGTACTGGAATGGGTTGAATTTGCCATGGGATAATGACCTTGATATTCAAATAACTATTCAATCCTTGATCAAATTGGCCAGAAATTATAACAATTCTATTATTGTCGATTTGGATAATGAGGGCCAGTTTGGTAAGTATTATCTTGATATCAATCCCAATTTCTATCAAAGAAGTAAGGATAATGGTGATAATGTTATAGATGGGAGGTTCGTAGATATAAACACGGGGTTTTATATTGATATTACTGCGCTAAGTTTCAGTGTGGACTCCAAATATTTGTCAATTCAAAAGAAAGATCTGGTTGAGTTCAATCAACTCTTAGATCCTGAATTTTTGGATAATGATAATTCCCATACCCTCGTTAAATCCGAGTATCATAAACAATTATTTCAAGAGAGGGCCCAATTAATTAACCAGCAATTGATTTACAACTGTAAAAACCATCACTATTATAAATTGGCCGATTTGAACCCCTTGCAACTTACTCACTTTGAAAACCTGCCAGCTTACGTCCCACACGATTATACCTCCGTCTTAACAAGAGAGTATCCAAATAGTTTATATTACAGAACATTCAACAAGCATTGCTATAATCCAAAGCTTCGATTATGGGTAAAATGTTCGATCTGTTCCGGTGAAACTGAATGTCAAGACAAAAATACCTTAGTGTACTACAATCTAACTCAAGACTTTACAAGGATTCATAAGCATAATATGTATTACAGATCGCAGATACCCCATGAAATATTTACCAACTTCTATATAGATCCATGGTTGATCCGTCAACTGAGGTTGATTTGTCAACTGCAAAAATTTGCATAAATTCGTCATATCTCATTAATAAGTGCATCTTTTCTACCACCGACTTTGAAGTCGATCCCCATCCTTGAAATGGGCCACACAATACTTATAACTTTCCCTACCACCAACGCTTGACTTATGGGCCCAAATGTATTGGAATCGATTGAATGGAATTCATTATCTCCTTCCACCCAGTAATGATTTCTAGGAATAATGGTGGTAGCTTTAGGATATTTGGACAAGCAATTTATTGAATCCCCTTGTAATCCAATAATTCTCTTTGTTAGTATTTTCTCGGGGTCCATAGGAGATCTAAAGAGAACAATATCTCCTCTTTGAATACTGTTCTTATTCTTTAGTCCGTATTTCTTGACCAAGGCTATATCATTAGTGACAGACTCGGTGCCTGGATTAAACGTTGGTGTCATCGACATTCCCGTTATGAAGTAAGGTTGGTATGCATGTTGGCTGAAAGTGAACACCACCGGGACCCATGTCAACGCTATAAACAAGGACCTAAATGGCTTAAAGGACATAGTAACGAGCCTTGGTTCTTAGTATGTTTTACACTTCTTTCTCATCTCGCGAAATTTCAGCACAAGACTAATTGTAGCATTAACTAGAAGCTTAAGTATAGCAGGCACTAACTAAGTGTAGGGTAATATTAGAATACACTTAGAGATATTTAAGATTATAGATCTTCAACTTTATAGACCGTGTTCTGTTGATTATAAATTCAGAATATATAAAGAAAAATGACTAGTGGGCTATTAGATCAGATTCTATTAGAAGATATCGCTAAACACTGTCCAGAACAATTCTTGGGATTCCATAAATGTATGTCGGATCCTAAGAAAGACTGCAACCAAGAACAATTTTTATTAGCTGGATGTATTAAATCCCAAGTTCCATCAATGCAGAAGATACAGGGGATATGTGCTGGGAAATTGCAAGCATATGAAGCTTGTTTGAAGACAAATGGGGCCAATGCTAGTAAATGTCAATCGGATCTAGAGGAATTAAGAACCTGTGCATTTGACTCTATTAAGAAATAGATTAACAGTATAGAATTACAATATACTTATAGGTTATTGTGTGTATGTTATTTGGGGGAATTTAGCATATTTTAAAACTAATTCGTTATTTTTGTATATATAGTTACACCTTATATTTATTTGGAAGGTTATTTAATTTAATAGGTGATTGATAATCCTTGGTTATATCTCTGATATTAGGTGCCAAATTATGTGATTCTTCCATTTCGTGCTCGTGGTGTAATAGTTCGTGCTCTATATCTTCTTTATGTTTAATTTGCACCTCTGGATCATTATCCTTATGATACTTATTCCAGTGATGCTGTTCATATTCATCTTCAAAATCCAAGTGATGGCCTTGTCCGTATCCAAAATCAGGCAATTCGCCTCCGTTGGCCATAAAATCAACCCATTCTTGTGCTTCGATAATCCCATCGTTATTACTATCAATTAATCTTAATATGGTGTTCACCACCTGCTGTTTACTTTCTTCGGTAATAACTTCGTGGCCATGATCATGATCTCCCATCCCTGACCCATCTCCCACCACCGTATCTCTGGCCAACCCATAGATATTCAAAATCTCCTGCTTGCCCCATTTCGACTGGCCCGTCAAATCATGCAATTTGAAAAAAGTGATAGCATCAAATTCGTCAAGCTGGTGTTCTTCTTTCATATGCCAGTCCTGCCATGGAACCCCTTGGGGCCTCTCTGTAGAATGACCTAGAGTTAGCGCCCCCGACGCGATCAATACTAATCCTTTAAGCATTTTGAATGGTTATTTATTGTGAAATCAATCTTCTCCAGTTTTTATGCGACTCTCAAAAGGAATAAAAAGATATCACACAATTAGAAGATTGTATATCAAGGAACACTCAATTGCCAACGCTATGTCCATAAACGAGCCACTGAACCCCAATTTGCCTAACAAGCAGCTTCAATCTCGAGTCGGGAGAGCCAACCAGCGGTACAATCCCGAAACTGGGTCTAGAATGGTGGCTGGATGTATTTGCTTAAACCAAAGTCTAGACAAGGTTATTATGATCCTGTCTTCTGCCCACCCCAACAAATGGGTGTTACCTAAAGGGGGGATTGAATTGGATGAAGGAGATGACTTTATTATAAGTGCAGTTCGAGAAACCTGGGAAGAAGCTGGCTGTGAAGGGCGAATCTTAAGTAAATTACCGGTAGTATATGATTCAAGGGGCGATAAAGCACCTATAATAACTGAGGGTAAGGATTTTGATCCCCAAGTAGTTATACCAAAAACCGAGTTTCATTTTTATGAAATGGCTCTTGATACTTTACACTCTGAATGGCCGGAGATGTCCACCAGAAATAGGCGTTGGTGTACCTATTCCGAAGCTAAGCATGAATTAATGAAGAGTAAGAGACCCGAGTTAGTGCAAGCTTTGAACCTGTCTCGTATTATAAAGGATGAACCTCAAGAGGCAGATGATTATTAAATGTAGTAGGTACGAAGAGGTGGCCAATTTGAATATTTGTTTATTTGTTTATTTTTTTCTTCGTACGAATATTCTACTAAATGTGTGTATATTAAGGATGACAAGCTGAGATTATTCTATTTAAATAATCCACCCATCAAGTTGGCAAACATATTCTGATTATTTTGAGATCCCAAATTCAATTTGAAATAGAATCTTCCTAAGTATTCCACGGCAGGTATCAATTGGTGATTAGTCAATTCAGGTTTGTAATTGTTGTATAATTTCATGAATTTGTTCCCGATATTAGGATCATCGGATGATTTGCTTAAAGTAATCACCAATAATTGTAAGAAATTGATTAGCTTATAATTAGCATAATAGTAAACAGTGGTGTCACCTTCAGTCACGGTTTCATAATCTTGGTTATCTTTGGTTAACTTATTTAAGAACTTTGTAAGGGCTTGTCTAACGAAATCAATATTTTTCAAGTATGAATAATTTATGATGGCTCTTGATAAATAAATTCCTGGATCTTCGCTGGGTTGTTGGACTTTAGACCACTCATATAGAAAGTCGATATAATGATTTAATGAAGAAATGTTCCCCAATATCAAATGTAATTCACTATACACAAACAATTTTTTCTTCTCTTCTTCGGTGGCGGAACTGTCTTTAATAGAATTTAAGAACTTAATTCCAAATAAGTCATGCAAATCATTATCCCCGAATTTATTGGTATCAGTTTTAGACCAATTGATGCATTTCTTAGCCAAGTCTATTAAACTACTTTCATTGTTGGGTAAGTAATTAATCAACTCAACGAGTTTCCCCTTATAGGTGGCGTCTACAGGTTTACCTGAGTCTTGGTAGATGTCTATCAACACAATAATCAAATCACTACCACTGGCATATTCCTTATTTCTTAATAAGATTAAAGCTCCTTCATACACTAAGTTAATGGCTTCATCATATTGCTTACTATTGATATACCGATTACTAATGGTTCTTAATGTCTGGTGTGCTTCATAGAACTCACCTTTATCGATTCTACCTTGAAATCTTTGCAAGGTTCTGGCTAATTTATCACTCATGGTTTGGTGTAACGTATATAAAATGTTCGTTTGTCGTCGCACTATTGAAATTGTAACAATTGTTCACAATACTAATACTAAGTAACTCCGCTATATACTTTATCGGACAACAACTCTCTTTTGATCTCTAGTAGACTTGTTTGATTATATTGGCTGGTTGACCAGTTATTGTCTTGACTTAGGGCAGTTTTGCTCAACATTTGCCCCGATAAATTGTCTATGAGTACAAAGAATAATGGTTTGTCGTTTCTTTGTTCTTGATTAGCCAACAGGAACCTTTCAAACCAGTTGTTCAATTGAATTATCGAACAATTGTCGATTATTAGTAGCCTTAAATAGGGAAAATTCCAGTTCAATGGGGACTGAACCGATGAAAATATTAATGAGGCATCAATATTCTTTAGTTGTAAGGACGTTAACGACAGTTTTATGCTGGTAAGACTTTTAAATATAAGCAGTCCAAATAGTAGTGTACCTCTTTTAAAAAGCTTCCTCTTATAAGCCTCGACTCTTGCTACGGTGTTGGTTTGCAAGTACCTTTGGTTAACTTGCGATAACCTTAGGTTAGTAAAGTGACTTGGTAGGTTCTGTGATAATGATAAGAAAAGCAATATATAACTGTTGACTTTGGTGGTTAAAATAGCTGAGTTGCTAGAAATTTCGACTGATTGTAAAGACACATCTCTAATTTCTGGAAGATTATCGAATCTCTGCCCGAGGTCTTCTAAATGTTGTCTCTTGGTGAAAGTTCTAAAGTTATAATCGATAAATATGCTTAATGTGATCAATGATGGAGGTAAATCTAGAAACACTTCTAGCACCCGAGAAGATTGTACAATTAAATTGAGAACTTTGAGGTTTTTGAATTGACCAAATTGGTCAAATCCCTGTTTGGTTAAAGATTTAAATTCACACACGTTCATATACACTAGTCCATTAACTAATGAAGGTAACGAAAGGATTCTGAGGAACCCCAGGTCCAATTCTATAGTAATGGGGGTTAGCTTGATTTTAAGCTCCTTATAAATCGTATATAGCCTCTTACATGTATATTGGAGGCTACAGGGTTCATTGATTAATTCTACAAAAACTCTGTTGATTAATTCCACTGGTAAGTTTGTAATCATTTGCAGCCAAAATTAAATACAATGGATTGTCCTTCTAGAATAAACGAGTCTTTTTTGGGCCCTTTGGCAATAAGTATATGCGTATATATATATATATATGCTTGAATCTAGCTCTTCGTGTTAAGTCTTCAAAATCTCTCGGGTATGCTACAATGATAAAGTCCACCTGTGGGCTTCTGTGGTGAGACCTTTGTGTCCCCATACAAAATTCGCATCATTAATTTCGTCCCGGCGAAATAAAAAATCTACAACCGTTAACTATGAAGGCATCTCAAAGTTTATTGAAACACATCCCTTTGATAAAGTTTGTGGGTGGTCCTCACAAACATGCAAGTATGTTAGCCCCCAGAATCTAGTTATAGACCTGTTACTTCTTGGGTTGTTTTGAGCTAAATTACTTTGTTTGAAGTGTAAAAGATTGCGACGAAGTGTGATTGGCTAAACCGCTTCATACATCAGAAACAAGTACAAGAAAAACGTCTAGGTCTGATTTACAGAGTTCTTGATCGGTCATACTAACTAGTTTCTAGAATCTGTCGCCGGTGTTCATCCTATGGCTCCAAACGGATTGAGACCAGGATCCAGTAGTGGAGCATCCCGGAACTTCAATTCTGCTTCTATAGAACCAAAAGAAGGTGAATACTTCTCCAGATCACAATTACCAAAGAGATTCCAATACAGATTACCTAAGGAAGACGAAGCAGAAAATATTATTGCTGGAGGAGCAGAAATTGTGTTTTAGCTTTAGCTTATTTATTAAATACATAGAGGTTTTTGTTGTAATTGCCGCAAATGTTGTAATATTCGTGTTGTTTATCTTTAAGCTATACCATGAAAGTTTGTATGTAAGACCCTACCTAATAGTATAAGTCGTAGTCGCCATTTGCTCCATCTATCATTACTTCACTGATAGTAGAATAGTGTCCTGCACATTAATTTCTCACCGAATTGTCAAAAACTGAGAACTGAGAATTAAGAACGCCACTGGTAATACACAACTAAGCTAAGAATGAATCACGATCCATTAAGCTGGGGGAGACCCAGTAATGAAACCTATGGGGCCTACAATCATCAAATCGCCAACGCAAAAAACTATGGTATGGATGATTCTCATTCAACCAGCGAATTCCCTAAGATGAATACCCAAAACCCCATTATCACCGGGACTTCAGTATTAGGAGTCAAATACAAAGACGGGATCATTATGGCTGCTGACAATTTAGCCGCCTATGGATCTTTATTAAGATTTAATAACGTGGAAAGATTGATTAAAGTAGGAAAAGAAACCATTGTGGGAGTTTCAGGAGATATTTCTGATTTTCAATACATGGAACGATTATTACATGAATTAGAAACTGACGAAGAAGTCTATGACAATTCGGGAGATAATAACTTAAGAGCCCCACATGTTCACGAATACTTGAGTAAAGTATTATATAATAGAAGATCCAAGATGAATCCTTTATGGAATGCCGTAATTGTAGGAGGTTATAATGACGATAAAACCCCATTTATGAAATACATTGATTTGTTAGGAGTTACTTATGGATCTTCTA
This sequence comes from Yamadazyma spencermartinsiae, assembly GCA_030582355.1. Lineage (NCBI taxonomy): Eukaryota > Fungi > Ascomycota > Pichiomycetes > Serinales > Debaryomycetaceae > Yamadazyma > Yamadazyma spencermartinsiae. The sequence goes on along the minus strand of JAKTXB010000025.1, from coordinate 37,827 downwards.
CATTAGCTACAGGATTTGGGAATTATTTGGCCATCCCATTATTAAGAAAGTTAATTCCTGCAGATCCCGATTACGTCAACGTAACTGAAGCTGAAGCTAAAAAAGTCATAATGGATAGTATGAGAGTATTATTTTATAGAGATGCCAGATCTGCCGAAACATTTACCCTTGTCACTATCAAACCTGGCTCCATTGAATTTGAGAAGAACGTAGCTGTAACTGATCAAAGTTGGAAATTTGCAAAGAATATTACGGGTTATGGAAGTAAACAATTATAGTGTAATAAACGAAGTGTCTTTAAAGAGCCCCGAACACTCGCACTATTGTGCACATATATCGTATATGTACCTTCTATAAATACGCAACAAGTCCGTAATGCCCCATACTATAAATCCGTCAAATTGAGGTTACATATTTGGGTTAATCTATAGTAAGTGTATAAGTTTTTCCATATAAACCTATCCTTGCCCCAGGTCTTGGCCACCGAGCCTTTGTGTCATACTTTTACTGCCTCTGCCTCCAAACCTTATTACCCGAATAATACATTCTAGAATCCTCAAATTTCAGACCCTCACTAAAGTGCTTATTGTTAAAGGATCTTCTCCATTAAGTTACGGAGAACTTTTGGGATATTTCTTTTTTATATTTAGTTCTTCCCAGTCACTTGCATCGTCCTTTTTTTTCAATTTGTTCTTTTCGTTCTTTTCGTTTTGTTCTATTTTCGCTTAATTATTTTCTTGGTTCAATTCTAATTATAAGGGCTGGTTCTCCATTAATCTCTACGGCATAATAGGCAGTGGTGGACGCAGTATTATGTCGTTTGAAATCACATTTTTAGGAAGTTCAGGAGGTCCCATTGAGGGGTCCAATTGTTGTATACTTATAAAGCCTAAAAGTATTTCTTATCAGGATATTGTCGCTAAAGATTTATCAGACCAGTTGATCTGTGTGGATGCTGGTAGCGGCATGGCCAAACTTAGTGAAATCATATATAATGAGACGAATAACCATAGCAACAATTCCTTATTGAATTTGTATTCTGATAGTTTGAACATTGACCAATACTGTAAGAATCCCACCATCACCCCGTTTAGATCCTTTACAACTGAGAGTCCGTTTACGAGTGCTATCAATATCTTTAAGAACATTAACCATTATCTAATAACACATCCCCATTTGGATCATATTTATTCGTTGGTCCTAAATTCTCCCAACTTTTCCGTGACCAATCCTAAATATATCTTTGGAAGCTCCGATACTATTAATGCCTTGAATTATCATATCTTCAATGGGATAATTTGGCCCAACATGCAAGAGTTTAATATATTGAAGTTCAATCCCATTGAGTATAGCAAAGATATTAATGTCAATGACAATTATTCCGTCAAAATGTATAAGTTAAGCCATGGGAAATTGACAAACTGTTCCCCTAACAATTCACGACCTGATGATTCTGGGAATCTTATGCCTCCTGATTTTCACAAGTTCAGACATAGTTCTATTTCCATAACCGAGAATTTCAATTTACCACAAGAGATAACTCAAGAAAACTCCATCACCTATTTGTCATCTGCATATTTAATTAATTACAAAGCCTTGAACAGTCACATATTAATCTTTGGTGACTTTGAGTCTGATTCGATATCCGGGCTAAATTTTAATGACATTATATGGCGGGATATTGCCCCTTTAATCGTCAATAATCATTTATTCACTATCATTTTGGAATGTTCTAATCTGAATTTAGAAAATAAGTTGTACGGCCATTTAAACCCAATCTATTTAATTAAGGAGTTGTCCAAACTAAAGGACTATTGTAAGCAATTGTGTCAAGGTGAAAGTGATCCGTTCGCTAATATGAATGTTATAATCAACCATGTCAAAGAGTCAGATGGGACTTTTGATCCTAGAAGTTCTGTTTTGAAGGTTTTAGAGTCGTTAAATTCACAGTATGGTTTGAACATCAAGTTTTCAATTGCATTATCAGGGGTCTCCATTATTGCATGATACGATAGATTAGAGTCAAGTAGAATTCGCAAAATTTTTCTTTTATTTTAAACAATATACTGATAAGTATGATGACTACAAGTTTCTCTAACTGATTTGATAGTTTTCAGATATCAAATTTTCATGTAAATCGAACGGTAAGGATTCTTCGTTATCGTTTTCACTGGAGACCACATCCACAATCTGAACATTACCGAAACAATTATCCGATTCAGTGATGTTAGGGTAATCAACATTGAATTGTAAATCCATTGGGAATAATGAATCTTCATCGACGGTATTGATTTGGAATTCAAATGAGCCTTGTGGATCATCGGTAGAAATACTGTTGATGTTGAATACTATACCATTATCAACGTTGTAACTGATGTTATCGTTCTCATCTTTCAAATTGACGTCATCTTGAACTGGCAAATAAAGCTGAATATTTTCAACCGTAGTATTAGTCACATTATTAGATAAAAATTCTGATGTTAATTCGTATTCTACCGTTACATCAGTACTGTTATCGTTAATACTACTCCAAATGGTGATTAAAATAGGTAAGTATTGGCTTTCTTCAGCTTTTCCAACAACTCTCCATCTTAAAACTCCCAAGTTTTGATCATTGAATGGGAATGACTTGGATTTATCCTTTAAACCAATTATGTTCTCTTGATTAAACAAGTTACGATCCACGTTAGGGTGGGTTTTATATTGGATCTTGTTAGCCTTATTATCGGTCTTTAATAAAAGCTTACATTTACTCAACTCAGAATCATTAATTCTTAATTGTAAGTCCCCTTTTAACTCACTAGATATAATCGACCCATCTCTTTGGAATTGAGCGTTAAACTTTTCATTAATAGTGATTAATATACCATTGTTAGGAATCTTAGGTACAGCAGCTGGAGCAGGCGATGCAGACTTGGAATAATCTATAGAATTTTGACCCGTAGTAGGGGTAGCATTATTTTGATGATTAAATACTGGTTGATTATTAAATAATAATGGTTGATTGGATTCATTATTACCGGATCTACTAGCGGGTTTTTTACCCAATTGTAATCCACCCGATCTTGACATCATTGGCTTAGAAGAAGGCACTGGAGAAGAATTGGAAGAATCAATTGAGTTATCCATAATAGTTGGAGGGGTCTGATAACTTGGCATTGAAGCATTATAGTTATTTTCCTCAAACCCATAAGGCTTGCTAAATTGAGATTCCATGTTTTTTCTAGCCAATTCCTTTCTTTGGATTTCTTTGGCTTTCCTCTTTCTTTCTTCAATAGCTTCCATTTCTTTGTTCTTTTCAATAATTTCTTGGATCTTTTCTTCATGAGAGTCCATAGCCAAGAAGGTTTGTACTTGGGATAAAGTCAAGTTTTCCTTGTAACCATTATTAATAATTTCATCAAATGAACTTAAAATTTCAAAAGCATTGTCAAAGATTTCTCGTTCATCTATACTTCTCAACAAATTGCTAATCGTAGAAGTAAATAAATGTAAGGTATCAATGTCTTGTAAAATATTGGAATGCTTATTTGTCAATAACACAATATAAAACTCTTCTAATGGTTGATAAACGTATCTAACAGTTTCATCTTCCACTGTGGTATGCTGAGAATTAGAATTGGTTATTAAGCTTGGGAAGTTGGACAATAAACTGGTGATTTTATCCTTACTCAAGTCTTTGAATTGTCTGGACAAAAGAGCCTTGCCTCCTCTGGTGCAGATAGATGCGGCCAATACTACCATTATTCCTCTATCAAGTGTTTTAATTCGATTATGGGAGTTGTTGTGAATGAATCAACAAGAATCCAAGAACAAAACTATAGTAAACGATGAGCCTTGGAAATATCAAATGCAAACCAAGTCCGGTTGTCAATTGTTATGCTCTTCAATAAGATGGATTACTCGGAGCTTTTCCTTTACAATCGCCCGTGTTTCCAGAATATACAATATCTCTTATCGGATTGTCCCTTGTATATATGTTTGATTTCGTGTCAACAATTTTTCAGAAAGTGAGGGTTGTGCATTTACCAATTTCCCGACTACGTGCAAGATCTGATAGAATAATGTGTGGATGTTATGGTGTATACGTGTATTTTGTATGTGCACTAGTATAAGAAAAATTCCAGGGTGTTCCTTAGGAAGCTTCATATACTCTTATATTTTTTTTGTGAATTTTCCGTGCTTGTAGAGATGATTATTTGAAAGTATCATTTAAGAGAAATTGTAGTGCTTCTCTTTTCACTTTATTTTGCAATTTTCACGAATTTGCAACCAAGCTATTACTCGCGAAAGTAAAAGTTATTAATTTAAACTGTGTATCAAGCATACATTTGTGTATCACAATTCTCCAATGCAGACTCCAAAACCTAGCGCCATAGATTATTAAAAGTAAAGCAAAAAAAAAAAAGAAATAAAGGTGTGGCACGGACAGGACTTGAACCTGCAACCCTTTGAACTGGAGTCAAAAGCTCTGCCATTTGAGCCACCGCACCATCCTTGTATACAAGACTTTCTTAGTTCATCAGATTCTTAAGTTGGAATTCTATTTCGTCCAATTTTCAACTTATTACACTGAAAGTTCTCAAACTTGACTACTTCATTGCAAGAGAATGCATCTGATGTACTTTTGACCATATCCTACTAACAAAGTTGCCTATATTTTTTGAGATTCATTCTACAAAACGGAAAGAAGTTCCCACATTCCGTCTCCCGCGGTTGACCCATCGGTTGATTTCAACGGTTCTACTATTTATTGCCGCGAAATTATTCTTAAATAGATTAGTAAATCCCAGCAGCCAAACTATAAATGTTAAAGGATGGAGAAGTCCTACAAGATAGTTCTAGCACTATTTGCTATATTGTGTTATAAAAGTCTTCCATTCGCCTATGTGTTGAAATTTTATGGAGGAGCTCTCCAGCATCTTGTGGGACAAAAATGGAGATATCAGAGAAATGGTAGAAAGAATACCTTTGGAATTACCACAGAAGCTAAGGGTCCGTTAGCTGTATTTGAACCCGTCAGTTATGGATCATATGTTTCTCCTTTAGAGTACGATATGTTTTTACATAAATCGAATTCTACTTATTTTATTGATTTAGATTTCGCTAGATTGAAAATGATGTGTTATATTTTTCAGAAGGGGATGTTTTCTTATATATTCAACGAACATAAGGATTTTAAGCGGCCTTCTGTTTTCAATGTTCCGTTTATACCTGTGGCCAGAGTGGAATGCACTTTCAAAAAGGAATTGAAATTGTTCGAAACTTATGACGTGGTTTCCAGAGTTGGGGCTTGGGATGATAAATGGTTGTACGTGATTTCAAAATTTGTTAAGCGTAAGGACAAGAGAATTGTAGCTATTGCTATCACTAGGTACATTTTCAAACTTGGGAGAAAAACAATTGCTCCTGAAGTTATGGTGGAGAGAAGTGGATTATTAACCAAAGAAGCCAAGTTAAAGAATTCTGAGTATTTGGAATTATTCAAGCACTACGCTTCTACGGAACAATACGAAGAGTTGTGCGAACAATTTTGAGTTATTATTCTTATATTTATAGAATTTATGCCCCCTGGAACAATTAAATATCATTAAATTAAAATTATATAAACTATTAAACACGCTAGAAGAACAAAAAGTTTATAAAAGAAGTATACGTAATTTCTATAGTTTCTATAGTTCGTTGAATGAGTGGACAACAATTCTTCTAGGTTTATACCTCAGTGGTTCCTTTGTAAATCAATCTCATGGAATAATTCTTGGGGATTAACCGCATCAGTCATTTCCTTTTCTCCAATTCTTTCACTAGATTGCTCGTCCTTATTTTTGCGGAATAATACGAAATATGGGATAATATAGAGTAAGCTTAGCAAAGTAGTGGACCCCAATGCACACGCTAATGAAATCCCTACAACTTGTCCGCTGGATAAATTGGAGGATTTAGATTCTATATCTTCTTGCGATAAGAATCTAAATTGATTTTGCACTAATATACAATTAATCACTCCCAATTGATTTGAGCTGATACCAGAATAGATAAACGGAATCCATTCAGATCCATCATATAGGGCCAAATTGACTAATCCATAGTTTTCTAAATTCAATTGCCCGGACACCGCCAAAATGTTGTCTTTAGCAAAGAACTTCGCGTCATCATTATGCCCTTCATAATTTGAGTCTTTGAGAGTCAACAATTTCAAGTCCGTAATAGTACTAGAATTGGTAAAATCAATACCAGATATGGAACTCCACTCCCTACCATCAAATCCACTAATGAACCCGTTACCCGCAGCAACAAATCTGCCATCTAAATTATCATTGTATCTGTTATCGGTCATAAGCAAATGAGTAGCTATTTGGCCATCTGATAAGCTATTCAATGCATCAGCAGACGTGAATGAATCTTTTTCAACATTGTAAATAGCAAACTTAGTATCAGTACCATCCACTGACATGTCACCAGATAATAGCACTTGATTGCTTTCGAAGAAAGATATACTCGTTACTTCCGTTCCCAGAAAACTAGAAGCTGGGGACACCCATCTAGTATTTTGAATATCATAGATACACAAGTTTGCACAATCTAAGGAACCAGCACTATCAAATTTTCCACCGACTAGCAATTTTTCTTCATCATCTAACAAGGCAATAGAACTAATTTCCAAACTGGAATCCCCCGAGGTAACGGCTAATTCAGCAGGTTGGAAGTCGGTGAAACTGTTATTCTCCAAATTGTAAATGATTATACCCCCCGACATGTCTGAATCATTGATAGAAATGCTTCCATTATATCCAATGACTAAATATTTCGAGCCGGAATCCACGTAAAGACTTTGTACTGTGATATTCGTAATATCCATCCTACCGTTTAGACCGGTAAATGAATTATTCTTTTCCGTGTTAATGAATCCAACATTGGCAATATTATCATCTATGACGAATGCTCCTCCTACTACACTTGTGGACTCATTAATATAGTAGGCAGTACTGAAAGAAGATGAGGCCGCAAGACTCAAATTATACGAGCTCAACTTTTCGTTTTTGATATCTTTGTTACTCCCAATGAAAGCTTGATCTGAAATGTAATTATCCATGATGTTGAAGGAAGATCCCGATATTATTTGTTGATTGTTGGGTAAATTTATTGCTTGTGATATGTTCAATTGTCTATTGGGGTTAGTAATCCATTGCCTGTTTGTATTATCCCAAGTCTGCGACCCATCTCCTGAGCCAAACACAAAATATTCAGTAGATTGAATAGTGACATTGGTAAAGGTATCAAAATTCAGATCGATATAGTCATTACCAAAGCTGTAAAATTCGTTGTCACTAGATCTCATAACAAAGTTATTAGCATCGGTTACAGTATCATTGCCCGATGATAAATCGTAGATACTAATAGTGTCATTGTTTTCGTTAGTCATGGTGAATCTTCCCAACATTATGGTCATATCGTAATAATTAGCAATAGTAGTAATAGTTCTATTAAACGTAACCCCAAACACTTCCTCATCCCGTTTACCAAATTGAATTGTATCAGGATCAATGGAATCAAACAAGTCGAGATTTTCAAAATCGGTCACTAAAGCCAAGGAGTCCAAATCAAATTCTCTTCTGGTTATATCGACAACTGAGGAATTGGAGGTGGTGTTGTAATCCTGAACCTCCAAATTGATAATGTTACTATTAGGCAATGTCAAGTTGTCAGAATTGGAGGTAAAATTACCTAATATCATAAAAGAGTCTCTGCCTGTATTAAACTCTTCAACCACAGAATCATTAGATAAATAGGAACTCAAGACGTTAATAGAAGAATTACCCACGAACGTATTATAGATGGAAATGGAATCTTCATCTCCATCTATATAAATTAAGGATTCATCAAAATATGAAAAATTGCTCAACGAATATTCAAAGAGACCACTTAATTTTAGTTCTACCAAACCATAATCCGTAGAATTACCATGCCTCGTTCGATTAGTAGAATTTAAATCATAATAATTATCCAATTCTACTATATCAGCTTGGACTCTGTCAATTACCATCCAAGGATCATTCGTATTCGGAATAATTGGACTTACATACTCAATTTCAATCCTATTCTGTCCATCACTTAAAGTGGAGCCTTCTAAATGACCATAAAATAAATAATCAAACTTTTCATAATCATTGTTCTGATAGATGCTTCTTTGCTCCAATACATTATCATCAACGTCGAACACTGTCACGTTAACAATCGATCTTAAGTCGCAAGATTGGTCCGCTACACATCCAGGAGTAATCATGATAATGGAATAATCACCGGAATACGTGATATTTGGATACATTGTAACTTTACCTTCAGTACCCACAGACACTTGATAATTCACATCTGATACCGATGATTCAATTGATTGTATAGACTGGAAGTCACCAGAATTGATCTCCACCAAGTTTGACTTGTTAGGATCGTCACCACAGTTTGGTTCATTTAAAGTTTGATTACCATACACATTTATGGCATTCAGGTACAATTCAAAACCGGCGACTGCACCTTTAGACCCGTGCCAGGAAATCACAGTCAACCCTACTTGTTCAATACCGACTTCGTCTTCAAATGAAAATTCCTGGAATCCAGCAGCATAAGACAAGGTTTTGGTCTTTGTATCAGGATCATAATAAGTGGAGTAAGTCCCATCATTTTCATCAACGTAAACATCATCAGTATTCAAATCGTCAATTTCATCAAGGTTAGAATCAGTAGCACTGGTTAATTGTTCCAAAGTGGCTAAAGGACACCAAGCATCACAATATTTGATTTCATTAGTGCCCGGGTCTATATAACTTAAATTCATAATCCCATTGTTAGGATAAGAATATATTCTGAATAAATCAATGGAGTTATCACCTTCGGGGACATAAAGTCTTACTTTGGTAGGCTTTATACCATGCATTTGAACCGGTAATTCCACTAACCATTGACCCCCTGAATTATCTTGAGGAGCCCACGTAGGGTCATTTTCAGGACATATCAAACTGGACGGGTCGGAACCGTCCCCATTGACGTCAGAAAAATGACCATGCTTTAAAGTGATTCTTTGCTCAGCTGTTATTAAAGAGCTATTGGTAGAATTGGTATGATTGGTAGAGTTCTCTAACAGCGATAAATTATGCCTTAATAAATCGGGTATACCCAAAGTGTCAAACTTCCCCCCAAATATTATTGATCCCAATTCGTTGTTGTCATCACCGTCGTTGGATAATTTTGTAATGGCATTGACTATAGCCCTTTCTCCGAATCCTTTGAACGGAAGTTGGGTTAGTGTTCTTGAGGTTTGGTTGTAGACAACAGCTCCGTAGGAGTCATTATAATTAAAGTCACCTCCTATATAGATGATATCGTTGTCCACAAACGTCGTTTTAACTTGGCCGTCCAATGAAGGTAAATCTGCTCTTTTGCTATTAGAAGACGGAGGACTGAAAATGTTTGTTATTTCCTCACTGGATATATTATATATTATTGGAGTTTGGCAGTCTTCATCATTAAATCTTGTGAAGTCACCATTGACTAGAATTGTAGAATCCGACAACGACTGGACGTCGGAGATTTGGCCATTAACGTCGGCAAATTTCCGGGTGGATTGATTTTCCAAATCTCGTATGAATAATTTATTGGCATTGGAAGACGTATCGGATGCGTCTGATGCAGGGTCTATAGATAATGAAGATGAGTCATTGACATAGGAATAATATGATATTGAGTTGAAAGAACCTAGCAAGTTCAATTTGCCTCCAAACTCATCAAAATCCAACTCAGGATGGGTCACTGTGTCTTGGGAATATGCTAACTTTAGACACACCAACAATAGGACTAAGTGCTTGAACATGGTGATAAATGAATGAATGATTGTCTAGCTATATATATACCACCGTCTAGGCGTCCACTGCTTGGAATCACTGACTTTAACACTCCTGGGTTTGTAGGAAGAAAAAAAAAAACAAGTTGGAACAAAATAATGTGTATGTGGTTTGTTGATATTTTGATTCGAGAGTTTGATTAGACGACGATGCGAACGAAAATTTTTCTGTAAAACAGGAACCGCAGGGCGGGGCTACCGCTAATTTAGGTCGAGAGGGTTTGTTTGGCACCGCAAATGTCCTGCCGCGCGTAGGACCAGTTGAAACAATAGTGATCAATAGTGATCTGTGTAGCGGTAATTGTATCAGAAAACACAATATGTACACCCTTACTGAGAGCAAAGAGAAGATTGGGTAGTCCAAACCAATAGACTGAGGGTTCCTGCCAGTACCAGCAAAACGACGAGATTTACCCTTGTGTTTCACAAGAATGAAGTCACAAAAATAAACTATGGCAGAGGTTTGGAATGTATCTGTTAACAAACGCCCCAGCCGTTTATTTGCAGAACCAGTAGCTTATTTACATTAACTCTAATTGTAGTAAAGTGGTGCGAGTATATTTGCATGTTAGAATAACACTCAAAATGCAAAATAATTTCAACTCTTTTTGCAATTTAGCTCGCGCACTTAGAACAAATCACAATTGCATTTGGACTCCGATATCTTATATACTTTAAATGGTGGAGATGGAGGATTATCCTAAAGGGCTAGACCCTTATTTATCTAGACAATACCTTTTACATCATATGTATTCACCTCTTATATCAATAGACTCTTCCCATGGGGCCGAGGTTTTGCTACAATCGATATTACAATCTGATGCTTCTTTCTTATCAGTTTTAAAGCCATATGGGAATAATGTCCGATATGGAACCGCCAATCAGTCTTTCAAAATTACCAATACTCAACTAATAACGAAAAACTATCCCAGTTTCCCGGTTCGTTTTGATTTCTCATTGCCCGATTTACTTTCCATAAAAAATGCATCCAACCCCAATTCGATTCCTCAGTTATTTAGTATCTCTTCATTGGAATTATTATTGAGAAAGTATAAACCAGAAACCGATGATTTATATCTTCAGTTCATCAACAAGATCATCACTTCTAATACCATTGTTCCTTTTGACACGTTCAACCATCCCATCGCCCAAATATTCATTATTGACTTTGAAACCGATTCATTTGAGAGCTTACGGACCAAAATCGTTGGGTTTAGAAATTATAATTTCCCAAAGTTCTTTCAATTGACAGATTTATTGATCCATGTATTTATCGTGTATGATGATACCAAGTATAATCAACAAGAATTGAGTAATTTTGAGTCAGCAATCAAAACGAAATTATCATTATCTTGCACCGCAATTCCTATAGTACCTCAGGGAGACCCTGGAAATGATCAATTGATTAAAATTTATAAAAATGAAAATTCGACTATCGAAGAAGACTTGCAATCGATATCATTCAACCCTACCGTTGACCATTTCCTTATCCCTCAAAAGGTCGATAATTCCATCCGAGTAGCGGTAAACGACTTTATTTGTAATTATTTGATACCGCATATGGAGAAGAAAATTCGGATTTGGGATGATCAAATTTTAAGTCCTAAGAAATCTATAACTAATCGATTCTTTTCCGCTTCTAGAAAGTTATTTAATAATTCCAACTCTTCCAATTCAAGTACCAATATTACCGACCCCCAATCGAATGGGAGCTCCTTTAATTACCAGGAAAATTATTACTACAAGTCTTCTCCGGAGCAAATCATTAGGAAATTAGCTGATTGGTCTTTGATCTTAAAAGATTTTAAATACAGTTATTCTATCTATGATTTCATTAAGAAGGATTTTACGAATGATAAGGCTTGGGTTTACGTAGCCTCTACTCAAGAAATGTGTATCATCAGCTTGTTGTTAGCTCAGACCCAGTTGATCAACAACCAATCATCACCCCCTGATAAAAATACATTACGGAAAATCAAGCATGATATTATCGAGCCTTATTTGGATAATTTGTCCTATACTTATAAATCCCGATTGAACTTGAAAACATATAATTTAAGAACTCAATTGATTATTGTGGAGTTATTGTTATGTATGTGTTCCACTTTCAACATGTATTGGTGGTGGATTGATTTGCTCGAAAAATATCTTATTAAATCCATTAATGAATTTGATAGTCATTTGCTATCAGGAAACCATAGTCTGCAGGTTATCAAGGCGATAATATATGAACGATTAGGATATATTTTCGGAAAATATTCCATGGAGAACTTGTATGAGTTCACTCAATTTAATCAACACAATCATCCTCAAATATCGCAAGATGTGAAGCATTTTAATGATCATCTGGAAAACCAAGAACAAACCGAAAATCAATTCTATCACAATGTTCATAAAATCGAGCCTAAGCAATATCCCCACAATTATCATAACAAATTAAGAAAATCTTCCATATGGTATTTAATTTCCATGAAGCAGTGGTTAAATTTGAAACGGTATGAACATATTAAGTACTTGTTACAAAACATTAAGTATACCTACGACCTAGAATTGACTGAAAATTGGTACGATAGAAGTGATTTGTTACTTGGGTTTATCAAAAGGTGTTTACATGAGTTTGATAACGGAAATCAAGGAGAACTCAACGTTTCCTTAGAAAAAGACACCATCTCAGTTAAGGAAACACTGGTGGATAATGAATCTATGGATCAGAGCACAGATAAACAATAGAGTCTTTTACAATTTTGCATTTAAACATAGCCTCATATAGCATGAATATACTCCCTCCAAGTTTACAGCTGTAGTTATTTGTGTAGCAGTATCGTTAACGAGTTACTTGTTATAGTGAAGCCCTTTTGTGCGAAGGTCTGCTCATTTGGAAGCTCATCGCCAGATTTCTCACTCATTAACGATGTCTTTTAGAAAGAGAAGCGAAGTCATTGGTAATAGGGCTCCTACAGTTCCCGGAAGAACACCTACTGGTACCGGCACCGTAGAGGCGGCTCCCCAAAGAAATTCACCTTCAGTTCCTGGACGGCCTGGAGTTTCTGGTAGAGCACCACCTACAATTTCTGGAAGAGCACCACCTACGATATCTGGGAGAGCACCAGCAGTAGGAAGAGATATAACAGTAGGGAGAAGTCTTGAAAAGGAATCTGAATCCAGGGAACTCGAAAACCCTGGTATAAGGCCATCAGTTATAACTTCACAACCAACTATTTCTACCGGAACCTACGATTTGGATAAACTTTTGGGACACCAAGGAATCCCATTAGGACACTCATTGTTGATTGAAGAATCAGGAACCACAGACTTTGGGTCTGTTATCCTCAGGGCGTATGCTTCTCAGGGGATAATGCACAATAGAATTGATAAGGATAGCAAACAAATGAACTGTCATGTTATAGTAGTGGGATTGAATTCTGACTGGATAAAAGATTTGCCCGGGTTATATAAAGGGTCTAGTAAGGAGAAAAAGAGAGCCATGATTGCTTCTAATGAGTCGAAGATAAGTGTTTCCAATTTGGCTCAATCAGAACAACAACCATCACCTCAAGAACGGGATTTGAAGATTGCTTGGAGGTATGGATTGAATAAGAGAGTCCAAGATGACAACTCTTCTGAAGTGAATCAAGACTATAATCATCAATTCGATTTGACTGAAAGGCTCAAACCATTGCCTAATAACAGCGACATAAGCTTTATTCAATTATCTAATGACTATAAGAGATTGCTAGCTAATATTCAATCTACCATAACTCAGCATATTAAATCCAACTCTTCCAAAACCATAAGATTAATCATTCCCAATATACTAATCCCTTCATTGTACCCTCCTGAATTATCACAATCTACGTTTATGATTCCCTTTGTTCATGGTTTAAGGGCCCTACTCAAAAAGTATTCCAACAATTTGTCGTTGTTGTTGTCATTGCCAGTTGATCTTTATCCTAGAAGTGCTCATTTGACGGCAACTATAGAGAGTTTACTCGACTCTGTAATCCATTTACAACCTTTCAATCAAGAGATGTCTCAATTAATAGAGCGAGCCTACAGAAACGAGCCTACTAAAATCCAGCATGGGTTGGTAAATATATTAAAGTTGCCAGTGTTATCGGAACGAGGATTAATGACCATCCACTCTAACGAATACGCCTTCAAGAATGGCCGGAAGAAGTTTGAAATTGAAGAATGGGGGATCCCAGTTGAAGATGATACTAAAGATGAAAAAACTGCTAATCCAGCTGACACCAATGCCAACAAAAGCATGCAAACACCTGAACAGCATACCACCAAGAATATAGAATTTTAATACTGACACATTATATCTTCTAATTATCATCATTAAACTTCATCTATACAATTTAATCTCTAATCCAATTTACTTATGATATAATCTAGCTTGTTCATAATTACTTCCTGATTCTTTTTTATAATCAGCATTTCTTTAGCTAACTTATCAATCTCATTCCCCTCACCTGCCGTTTTGTCCTCGGTAGATTCAGTAACCAATTTGGGACTGGATATGGATCCGTTTTCGAAATATTGAACATCATCGTTAAACTTCACCCTCTTCCCTTCGATCTCACTATTGTCGTTAGATCCCGAAGAGCTACTGGTCACTTCGTCTTGCCTCCGCTTCATTCGCTTGGCGTGTTCTTGCTCGATATCATATATTTGTTGCCTACGAATAGGAGAGCCACTTCTTCTTGTAGGTGATAGTCTGGATCGTAATCCTATACCAGCTTTATCGGGACTTAAGGGACGAGATCTTCTCAGCCTATGTTTGTTTTCGGGATTTTCCTGGGTATAATTATCAATATTAAGTCTGCTGGCATCTGCGGGTCTTAATTTGGTGTGTTCATCCACCACAATGGCTGGCTTCTCCATAGTTTAAATTGTGTAGTTATTATGAAGACATAGTAAACAAATCAAATCGCGACAACAAAAAGCTGCAAATATTCTCAAAGCAGTTATTATTGGAAGCTAAAGTAAGGGGATAATGGAGTTAACAGAATTAGGAAAATGCTTCCATAGAGTTCGGTGTAAAAGAAGTTGACAATACTCTTGTGCAACCACAAATGCACGTGCACATATATAGTTGAAGTAGTTCTGTGCATTTTACTTGCACCGGTGTTTGTTCAACAATACACTGTCAATGTCCAACAAGTCCCAACGTTGTATGAATCTACGTATATAGCTACAAATTCAACGCGCCATTACTGCCATTGATGATCCTATGTTATAACTGCCAGAGCATTCCAGGACAGTGATTGCTTATGTACAATTAGACCTATTAGGTCAAACTAGATAAACGTGCTAGGAGATGCCTGTCTTATTTTGGTCATCTTGTATTACTCTTCTTCTGTACTCTACACCTTTAAGTGTTGCAAAGTCGTACACACCTTTAAGTGTTGCAAAGTCGTACACACCTTTAAGTGTTGCAAAGTCGTACACACCTTTAAGAAGGGTTGCAAAGTCGTACCCGTCATAGTTAGTGAGGGAACCAATTTTTTGGGTCGTTGCACATAATACTAATTAAACCCGTTTAGGAATTATAATGAAAAAGACGCGTCTGCTGAAAAAAATCCATACTTATCAGACCAGACATCAGTATCTTTTTAGTTTGACGCACCTTCTTTTAAGAAACTTATCAACAGTTTTCCTTACTTATTGACATATACGCCATGTCGTCATCTCCAATTCGTAACGTGGATGACTTGCCCGAGGAAGATCCTAGCTTAAGAGAGACAGGATCTCAATCACCTACTCAGAACCAAGCGGTGCCCTCATCGCCATTATTCTTCAATTCTTCTTCGTCCCAAGTTCCTTCAGACAACTACACTCCTGGTGATAACAGAAATCCTCCCAGTAGCCAAAGGAGAAATGAAGTATCTTCTCCTTTACGGTACTCATCTTCTGATCATCATACTTCTGATGCTAATAGAGGCGAAGGAGGCTCTAGCAGAATTAGAAGTGATAGGTTAACCAGTGACGTTGATAGAATCATCAGAAGACACAATAGAAGTGACATTCAAGATAACATGTCATCTCCAATGCGTAGACGGACATTTTTAGAATCTAATCAAAACAGTCAAGGTAATTCTCATCAACCAAGAGATCCTTTAAGTTCTTCATCATCTAATCCTGGCTCAGAAAACATTCAAGATGACGAACCGGTTAGAGTTATTTGGGGGACCAACGTGTCGATTCAAGACTGTTCCAACACTTTTAGGGATTTCTTGATGTCCTTTAAATATAAGTACAGACAAATGATGGAAGAGAAGGATCTCATTTTTGAGGATAATGAATTATATTATGTCCAACAGTTAAACAATATGAGGGAATTAGGGTTGACCAATTTGAACTTAGATGCTAAGAACTTGTTAGCTTATCCATCTACCAAAAAGTTGTATTATCAATTGTTAAATTATCCTCAAGAAGTTATCCCTATTATGGATCAAACTACTAAGGATTGTATGGTGTCCTTGGTTATGGATGATAATGGATATGATACTACCCATACAAATGTAGATGAAATAGAGACCAACATTTACACTGTTCGTCCTTTCAACATTAATGCTGTGGAAAAGGGAATGAGAGAATTGAACCCAAATGATATTGATAAGTTGGTCAGTGTGAAAGGTCTTGTGTTAAGAGCTACTGCGGTGATTCCTGATATGAAGGTAGCTTTCTTCAAATGTAATGCCTGTGATCACACTATTGCCGTGGAAATTGACAGGGGAGTTATCTCAGAACCTTCTAAATGTCCTAGACAAGTATGTGGACAATCTAATTCTATGTCAATTATTCATAACAGATCTTCATTTGCCGATAAACAAGTTATCAAGTTACAAGAAACCCCTGATTTGGTTCCAGACGGCCAAACCCCACATTCTATTAACTTATGTGTGTACGACGATTTGGTGGATAGCTGTAGAGCTGGTGATAGAATTGAGGTCTGTGGTATATTTAGGTCCTTACCAGTTAGACCAAATCCTAGAATGAGAGCTGTTAAAAGTTTATACAAGACATACTTGGATGTGGTTCACGTCAAGAAGATCGATAAAAAGAGATTAGGAGCCGACACTTCTACTTTAGCCCAAGAAGCTTCTGAAAGGGAACAAGAAGTTGAACAAACCAAAAAGATCTCTCCCGAGGAAGTTGACAAAATTAAAGAAATCAGTCAAAGAGACGATTTGTACGAAGTTTTGGCTAGATCTTTGGCCCCATCCATTTATGAAATGGATGATGTCAAAAAAGGGGTATTGTTACAATTATTTGGTGGGACAAACAAAACCTTCAAAAAGGGTGGTAGATATAGAGGTGATATCAACATTCTTTTATGTGGGGATCCATCTACTTCCAAATCTCAATTGTTACAGTACGTTCACAGAATTTCACCTAGAGGGGTTTATACTTCTGGTAAGGGTTCTTCTGCTGTTGGTTTAACCGCTTATATCACCAGAGATGTCGATACCAAACAATTGGTTCTTGAAAGTGGGGCCTTAGTTTTATCTGATGGAGGAATTTGTTGTATTGATGAATTCGATAAGATGTCTGACAATACCAGATCAGTATTACACGAGGTTATGGAACAGCAAACCATTTCTGTTGCAAAAGCAGGGATTATTACCACCTTAAATGCTAGAACATCGATTTTGGCTTCTGCCAATCCTATCAATTCGAGATATGATCCTAATTTACCGGTCACAGCTAATATTGACTTACCACCACCATTATTATCTAGATTCGACTTAGTGTACTTAATGTTGGATAAAGCTGATGAAAGTCTTGATAGACACTTGGCTAGACACTTAACTGATATGTACTTGGAAGACGTTCCAGATAAGGTCACTAAGAATTTTGTGTTACCAGTGGAATTCTTAACTACATACATTCAATATGCAAAAGAGAACATCAATCCCGTGATGACCCAAGAAGGTAAGAATGAGTTAGTTAGAGCCTACGTGGAAATGAGAAAGTTAGGTGACGATAGTAGAGCCTCTGAAAGAAGAGTCACTGCTACCACCAGACAATTAGAGTCTATGATCAGATTGGCCGAGGCTCACGCTAAGATGAGATTATCAGAGACCGTGGAATTAATTGATGTCAAAGAAGGGGTCAGATTAATCAAATCAGCTATTAAAGATTATGCTACCGATCCAATCACTGGTAGAATCGATATGGATATGGTTCAAACTGGTACCACTTCGGCTCAAAGAAGAATGCAAGAAGATATAGATAACGAATTGTTATCGATCTTAGGAGACAATAATAATGTCCTTAGATTCAACGAGTTATCAGTGAAAATAAACGAGAGATCTTCTCTCAGAGTGGAAAATAATGATCTTTTGGAAGCTATAGCCAGGTTACAACAAGAAGGTAAGATTATTGAGACTGGTGATAGTCATAGAAGAACCATCAGGAAAGTCGTAATGCCATGATGAAAGGGTTTAATTTTATTTGTTTGTTCAGTAGTTTGATTAAGTGTATTTGTAGATTATAGTAATATATATTAGGTTATAACGAATTATAAAAACTTCCCAGGAGTTGTTGGAGTTGCCGTCAGTTCAAGGTTATTTACAGAGGGGGATTCAGTTTCGGGCTGTGACTTCGAGCCATTCGCCGGTGCATCATTTACTTTAAATAGTTCTTGTAGTTTATCGTCCAAATCAATTTCAAAATTAGAATCATCCACGGATAAGTTATTTAGGAGTTTCAATTCCTGTTGAAGGTCTACAGTTTCACCGCTTTTCAATCTTTTCACCACATCTTCCAAGATGACCATTTTGGTATGATGATTTTCTCTTAAGGTTTCTAGGTTTCTGCGTCTTGCAATCATTTCTGTGACAGTAGACCCAAATAGGATCGTTAATAAGAGTGATTTTGTAGTAGGAGTATTAAGCATTTCTCTGAAAGTGGCTCTCCTTTTTACACGAGGAATGGAGTTGCTGCTTTGGAACCGTGCAAAGTTTCGGCCCGAAGCTCTGTAACGACTACCGAAGCGACTTATCATTTTTAAAGCAGTAGTTGGGTAATCCAGTTTAATACAATATACGCGGAAGGTGCGAAAACTTTCTTACCTTTAAATCATAAGAACTAGGAACTGGAATAGAGCCTGAAATAACAGACCCGGTATAACAGGACAGGTAGACGTGAACGTGTATAATACAACTAATAAAACGACACTGCGATTTACTACCAAGTCACAAAACTGTCCGGAATTGTTTGAATGACTCACAATGAAGGTACCTAAAACAACCAGTATATTTCTAGTGGCCTTGAGCTCGGTGTCAGTATTAAACTTTATGTTGAGGTACTATACATATTTTGTGCTAATGGTTTCATCATCAAAAGAAACCGCTCACGATGTGACTAATATAGCAGAAGAAACGGGAGAAATACCGCATCCTCATAAATTATACGTTCCCCTTTTAACCTTTATCCCCACCAAATCAGCAGTGATCACCAGGCCGTGGGTGATCTTGACAAGCAGCTTTGTTGAAGAGAACTTCATCGGCCTTTCCATGAGCTTCATCACGATTTTTTATTTGGGTAAGTATCTAGAAAATATGTGGGGTGCTAAGGAATTCGGAAAGTTTATATTGTGTAACATAGTCATTGGTAATTTGATGGTGTACGGGTATTTTCATGTTTATCACCTTTTCTGGGAACTCAAAGAGGTGCCACCCGTGGTGGTGACCCCAATGGCTGTGATAATGGGATTTTTCATCTCTATTAAACAACGAATCCTGTCGCATTACTTTCTATTTTTCAAAGGTAATTTAAGAATTAAAGTGAAATATTTGCCATTTTTGTTACTTTCAGTGACATTTATATTACAATTATTGGCTGAAGAGTTCCGAATATCATTTGATTTAGCATTGAATGGATTCATCATCAGCTGGGTCTATCTAAGATTTTTCAAAGAAGGCACAAATGAAAGACAATCGTATCTATTACCCTTTTCCCTTACAAGGAAAAGATCTCATAAAAAAGATTACAAAATTAGGCGATCTGAATCCTCTTCATCTAGAGAGTTTGGATCTCCTAATAAGAGTTCCCATTTAGAAACAGTCATCATTAAAGGGGATAGGTCTGAACAATTTGCATTGTATACATTTTTCCCATATCCATTGTCATCCGTTGTTAGATTAATATCAACGTTGGTTTTCAATTTATTCTGTAAATATGGTTTCATCGATGGCAGGTCATTCTCAACCGATTTAGACGAGGAAGACGAAGAGGATCTGTATATGTTTGAGGATGTCGACAGTTTACAGTCGAATTTATTTGATTTATCTTCATTGAAAGGAGCTCAACAAGTATCTACTATAGCTCATGCCAATTCCAAATTGCAGAATGTGTGGAGTTGGATCATGGGGTCTAGGGTAGCCCAAAAGTCTGGTATTAAGACTACCATGGATAAGAGACGGAAACAAGCATTAAAAGAATTTGAATAAATGTAGACACGACATAATAAATAACAAATAGACCATATTTCTAGTTCCATACCCCGTGTATCTCTTCTATCTATTTCCTATATATCTCCATAGTTTTGCAACTCTTCTCTTTGCAACCGTTTTGACATATCGACCGTACACGACCCGCGATATATCATTCACGCCACGAATACTTCAATCACAGATAAGAATGGGTGCTCTAGTATCGTTACCAATAGCAGCTTCAAGCTCCATAATCACATCGGCCGCCTCCTGCTGTGGGGCAGCAGCGTGTTCTGCATTTTGTACTTCTATCGGTGGAACCTTCCAGTCGTCTATTTTAACCAGAATAACTTATGCATTTTTATTACTATTTAACTCGTTAATATCCTGGGTGGTGTTGTCGCCATTTATAGTTCATAAACTAGAAAAGGCGACGTTAGGGTTTATAAACAATAATTGTGGCCCTGAAGGAGACCAATGTATAAGTTTTGCTTCGGTTCACCGGATAAATTTGGCTTTAGGAGTCTTTCATTTAATATTGGCAGGGTTGTTAATTAATGTAAAATCAACCTCTAATCCTAGGGCTGCCATTCAAAATGGGTGGTGGAAAATGAAATCGTTTATGTATGTGATATTATTGGCGGTTAATTTCTTATTGATTCCTGATGGGTTTTTCGTGTTCTATGGTAATCATATCTCGATTATCTTTTCCACCGTTTTCCTTGGAATTGGGTTGGTATTGTTGGTTGACTTTGCTCACGCATGGGCAGAGACCTGTTTAGAGAAGATCGAATTGGAAGAGTTAACAGGTGAAGGGGAATATAATGCAGGGTTCTGGAAGAATTTACTAATTGGCGGTACCTTAATAATGTATGTGGCTAGTTTCGTGGTAACTATTGTTATGTACGTTTATTTTGCTGGTAACGGATGTAGCATGAATAAGACCGCCATTACCTTAAACTTGATATTTTCAATAATAATTTCTGGAATGTCTATTAATCAAACCATCCAAGAATCAAATCCTCACGCCGGATTAGCACAGTCCTCAATGGTGGTATTTTATTGCACTTACTTAGTGATGAGTGCAGTAGCTTCAGAACCGGATGACAAGTTTTGTAATCCATTAGTAAGATCAAGGGGCACTAGAACTGCTAGTATTGTCTTAGGAGCCATGTTTACGTTTATTGCTGTAGCTTATACCACTACTAGAGCGGCTGCCAATTCGGCATTTTTTGATGATGAACGAAGTACCGAACTAAATTCTTCTACTGATGGATTTATCAGCTCACAGCCTAGTGGCCGCAATGAAATGAGATATCAGGCCATTAAGCAAGCAGTAGATGAAGGATCATTACCCGAAAGTGCCTTAAATCAATTGAACCTATATGATGATGATAGCAACGCAGAAAACAACGATGAAGAAAGAAACAGCGTGAAGTATAATTATGCTTTATTCCATATAATTTTCTTCTTAGCTACTCAATACGTGGCTACGTTGTTAACTATCAATGTAAAACAAGATGAAGTAGGAGACTTTGTTCCAGTGGGCAGAACATATTTCTCCAGTTGGCTTAAGATTGTAAGTTCTTGGGTCTGTTTTATCTTATACGGTTGGAGTTTAGCAGCTCCAGTTATATGGCCCGATAGATTTGGAGTCCTGCTATAATTTATATATATATGAGTGTATACTATTAATGAATAAATTGCCACAACATTCCTAATTAGGAAGTCTAGAGTCTCATAGAAACTATGATTTCATTGGATGAAAACGCGCGAATGCGATATTGGAATATGTGAAAAGTTTTCGGTACATACTATATAGACAACCATAATATAGAACTATAAACATGTCTGCCATTATCACCAAGGCCACCGGCTTTGTTAACTCCGCCGTCAGCAAATCCACTCAATTACTTAACCAAACTGTGTACTGGGGAAAAGTTGGTGCTGAAATCGGTAAAATTGTTTATCAAAAAGAAGGGTTAGCACCACCATCAGTTGCCCAATTCCAACAGGTATACACCAATGCTTTCAAATACTTACAAACCCCAAGCTTACAAAAACAGTTATTCGAAAAGGCTGTCAACTTTAAACCTACTAAGGAGTGTGTATATAAAGCCGGAATTTATGGTACTCAATTATTAGCATTCTTTTCAGTTGGGGAAATCGTTGGTAGAAGAAGTATTTTTGGTTACCCAAGTGTTGGTGAACATCATCATTAGAGTTAACTGGTGGTAATAAATATTTATTCTGTATAAAAAAAGTTAATCACATAGAAATATTCACTATATCACAGGTTATTAAATATATGAAAATTTGGTATATCGTCTATTCAGGCTTCTTCAGCTTCTTCTAGTTGTTCTTGTTTTCTCTTTTTGGAAGCTTCAATCATTTGTTGCTTCTGTTTCCTCTTTTGCTTCACTACTTTGGGAACAGTGGAAATTTCCTTTCTCAGGATTTGATGCTTCTTCAATTGTTTTTTATCATTCTTAGACAACTTGTCGATATTTTCCATCCATTCCGAGTATCCCAGTTGACAACCTGATTGTTTCATGACATTTATGATAGGCTTGATAAGCTTGTTATCATCCTTTGTGAAAAACGTAACGGCCTTACCTAGTTTTCCATTTCTACCAGTTCTCCCGATTCTATGAACATAAGCTTGGGCGCTTTGGGGAACATCATAATTGATAACCAAATTAATTCCTTTGAAATCCACCCCTCTCGCCAACACGTCAGTAGTGATTAGTACCCATATGTCACCATTTTTGAATCGTTTGATGACTTCATCTCTTTGTTTGGGGGTTCTTTCAGCATGAATGACATCAACATTCAATTTGTCATACAATAATTCATGATATAATGCTTTAGCTCTAATGATAGATTGTAAGAAAATGATTATCGGTGGTTTAAATTCACTTTCTTGAATTAATTGCCTAATGGCTAACAACTTCCCTTCTTCGTTCCCAGTGAAAGTCAACTTTTGATCTATAGTATTATTGGCAGCTTCTTTATGACCTATAATGACTCTGATAGGATCTACCATAATGGTTTGGGCTATTTCTTCTACACCAGAAGGAATAGTAGCTGAAAACATGAATTTTCTCAAATGCTTGTTGGATAAACTGGATAAGATATCATCCGTTTGTTGTAGAAACCCTTGATCGAAAAGTTTATCCGCTTCATCTATAACCAAATGCTCGACCTTAGATAAGTGGATCGTTTCTGTTTTAATCAAATCAATTAACCTTAAAGGAGTGGTTACCAAAATATCGTACTTATCGCTGTTAACAATTCTGTCTTCAATCTTTTTACTCAAAGATTTAGATAAGAGTCCTATTTTCAAATTTAAACCTCTATGCAAAATGTCCAAATTCTGATAAATTTGGGTAGCCAACTCATTGGTAGGTGATATAATCAACGACTTAATTCCCAGCTTTTTGTTAGCATTCAAACAGTTTTTTTGTAGGATAGGAATTAAATATGCTAACGTTTTCCCCGACCCCGTGGGGGCACATGCAATCAAATCTTTATCACTCAAGATCATTGGAATAGACTCTCCTTGAATAGTAGTGGGCTCTATGAACTCTGAATCAATCAAATTTTTTAGTAATCTGGAGTTAAGTTTGTATCTTCCGATTAAATCTTCGAATGATCCGATTGGCAAGGGAATATCAGACCCTGTCACTTTGGATTTATTAATCTTCCTAAACAGAACTGCATCTTCCTCATTAGAAATCTTCAATGGAGGAACTTCCGGCTCAGATCCTTTATCTTCAACTGCTTTATCCTCTTCAACCGCTTTTACTTGATTGTGCTTTTTGGTATAGAAAAAGTCCGTTTCCCTATCGATTTCATTTTTCAAGGATTCTTCTTTTTTAGTGTCCCTGGTCTTCTGGTCTCCCGTAGGCAAGGCATAGTCAGTGGTGAAACCTTTACTCTTCTTAATACTAGCCCCTCTTGTTAGCACTCTAAAGATATCCATTATGTCCTCTGTGAATTAAAGGAAGACCAAGATGAGATGAGATGAGAAAACTAGAGACTAGGTGCAGGAGCGGTGGGGCCAAAGGAAGAAATAGCCGAAGCGAAACAGAGGGAGCGGCGGTAGGGATGGTGCGACGGAAGAGACAGTGCGATAAGGTCGTACGAGGTGGTGTTGAGGTCCTCACAGGACTTAGAGAATGAAAGAGTGCGGGCACTCAAAAACTGAGACTGAAAAATTTTCAAATACAGAAGTATATATCAAAAGACTGTGGGATTAACCAAGAGGAAATCGATTATTAGGAGAGCACTAGGCAAACCAGGAGTAGCGGTGTAGGAAATAATCAACAAGCGTAACATCAGCATATCCTATTAGCTAACCCCAGGAAGAACAATATGTCATTGCGTACAATTGTTAACCGCAAATGGGTAACACCTATAAGTAAGAACAGTATAAGAAGCATTTATCTACATAAAGGGCCTAGAATAACCGGGTTGAAAAGAGATCCAGAACAAGTCTTCACCAACGAACAAGGACAAAAATATGACAATATAGATGACAATATCAAATATATTCAAGATTTTTTACCCGATAAATACAAAATAACCAATGAATTAGCATTACAAGTCATAACTCATAAATCATTTGCCAACGGAATCAAGCCTTACAATGAAAAATTAAGTGCTATGGGATCCAAGATTTTAAATTTACATTTGGGAAAATTGGTAATAGAAGCCAATAATACAAATGAGTTGGCCATTAATAGTAAAAACTTGGATATTTTGGGACAACCTATGGCCAAAGAATTGACCGGTAGATTGTCATTGGGAATTTTTGCTAAAGTCAACAAGTTAAATTCTGTAATGTTTTGGAATAGTTATAATGCCCAAGGGTTAAACTTTGAAAGTAGTGGAGAGCTAAAAGTGAGTGCTCAAATGATCTATGCTTTAATTGGTGCTATTAACTATACTTATGGTAAAGCTGCTGCCGAGCAGTTTATAAATGAAAAGATTTTCCCATCCATAGAATCTATAACTCAGCAAATCATCGAATCAAACAAAGATACAAACAAAGATTCCCTTAGTCCACAGCCGGACACCAATTAGACCCTGTAATTAGTGTACATAGAATATACATCTTAACGTAGATTAAGTGAAACATTGATCTTCTCACCCAAGTAAAACCTTATTTCAATCTAGTTGTTAATCTTTTACAGGTACCGTTACAAACTGTGTGTGCCTACCCATTATATGAGAATCCGTATTTGTGTATGTGCCTTTGTGTGGGTGCGTCTTCGGTATATTGTTTGATTCTCGTACCGCGTTTTTGTGGATTAATTTCAAAGGAAGAAAAACTTTTCCTTGTTTACCTGGTGTTTTTCTATTACTACCTTGTTTTTTTCCGATATCCTTGAATATATATCATAGTTTATCTGCCTGGATCCCCCAAATCATCCTTGTTGCAACTGCCTTGTGCATGAAAATAAAGTGTTGAAGCAAGAGCTTGTGTACTTTGATATAGATTGATAGCGTGTATAAGTGACCTATCGCTACCTATAATTGGATTTGGTTATTACCATGAGTGAAACTGGGTTAGTCCACCATTATAAGGTGCTAAAGCAGTTTTTAGATATATCGGATGATTCTGGATCTAAAAATAGGTCCAATTCTACCAGAGCCGCTAGAGCTAGAGAAAAGTTGTTGAAACTATCTGAGGCCCAATTTAGAGAGTTAAGTACTGATGTTTATGACGAATTAAGAAGAAGAATTGATGAATCAAGAGGGGAGCCGGATTATTTATTACCGAAATCTTCCTTCCATCCTAAAAGAAATCAAGCTAGACAAAAATTATCTTCCTTACCACAGAGTCGATTTAAAGATTTGGTATCAGATATTTCTTATGAGATCGAAAGAAGAAATTTACATATTCCTACTCAGGATGATGCTAAGGCATTGACTTCCAACGGTAGTACGAGTACGCGTAATACTACTACCAGTAGTAATAATGATAGGGGCATTACTAACGAATCCTTAGGTCAAGAGAATGACCATAGCCATACTGATATTGCTAACGATGACACTTATGAAGACGCCAATATTTCCAAACAATCTAATAGTTCCGATGTGCCTAACCAAACTATAGGTTTATCTAATAAGACTGTGGTGCCCACTAAAGCTAATCTCACCTGGTCAAGTGAAGAGGAAGATAACGTTATGGAGGATGATGAAGTCGATAACGAGGATCTTAATGATATTCCTAAAGATAACTCAAGAGGTATCGATGCTGTGCCTTTGAATGGATCCATTGATCATAGTTCAACCGTTGCTGAATTGAATCAAAAGTTGAAAGACCAATTGGAGAAAAATGATCAATTAAGGTCTCAATTGGATCAAATAAAATTGCAACATAATGATGCCTTAGATCAAAACCAAAACTTATCCAGAACTGTCGAGGATCTTAATAAAAGTAAATCTGATTGGGATTCTCATAGAGCCACGTTGGAATCCAAAATTTCTAAAATGACTGATGATCACAATGTAAGTTTATCACAATTAAAAGATAATTATGAAAAGAAATTGACTACATCCAATGATAAAACTGAATATAATAATTTAATGAAGGAATTTGAGCAAATCAAATCACACAATGCCACCTTGAGATTAGAGAACCAATCGTTAAAGAATTCTGTCAATACTTCTTCCAAAGATCATACAAGGTCCAATAGCATGAATACTTTATCTAGAGATTTGAATTCTATGGAAACTGGATCTATTTCACCATCTGATAAGACTCAATCGAGTGGAATGAATAAACATATGGAACTGATTTTAGAGAAATTATCTAACCTAGATGCAAAACCAGCTTCTGAAAAGAAGCCCTCATTCGTTAATTTAAGAAATGATGTTTTAATTTGGCAAAAGAAGTATGAAGACTTGAAAGCCAATAAGATTTTAAAAGATTTTAATAATAATTTATTAACTTCTAAACAATTGCAATCCTTGACTACCGACGGAGGATTGATTTCTATTAAACTGGTTACCAAATTCCAATCATCCATTGAAACTTTCCTTAAATATATTGATAATAAGGATTCCAATTCTGATGTTTTATTTGAGAAGATTTCTTCCATCTCATTGTTGGCCAATGAAATTGCTAACCAAGGAGACGGGGATCGTTTGAATTCCAATGAAGCTTCTGTGAGTGTCAGAGATTGCGCTAGTCATGTGTTGAGTGTTACTAGATATTTTACTATCTACGCTGATATTTTACCAAAAGTTGTCATTGAGCGGTCTGTTAACGAATTAATATTTTCTATCTGTGACTTGGTGGGCAAATGTAAGATTTCTTTGAATGATAAGGATATTACAAGCGATAAAGAAATTCTTTCTGCCAATGTGTCGAGAGATAATTTATTGACAACGGAGAATATGACCACTCTTGATCAATCTAACTCGAATTCATTGTATAACAATAAGTTGAATAATGATGATGATAATAGTAGTTTAGGAGTTAGACCTTTGAAAATGGCTGATAAGTTAAAAAATAATAACTCAGCAACGTCGTTTGATAGTTTTGGCGATGCGAAAGACATCTCTCCACCAAACGCTACCCGCAAGAATGAGTCGGTTAGTTCATTCGATAGTACGGGCGGCATTGGAGTAAAGAATCGTGGAATAAAAACCCCAGAAAAGGATTCAGCTGAACACGATTCGAATAAGATCACTCCAACAAAAAGATCTAATATTTTGGATAGAGTCAAACAGTTTGAAAGCCCACCCCAAGAAGATACTAAAGGCTCCAATAATCAAAACAGAAATTCATTTAGTCCTGGGTCAGAAAATGAGTCTACCAGTAATAGTTTTATTTTGAATCGCTCATCGTTGGAAATGAAAAAATCACCCAGCACAAAAGTGAGTTCTAAATTTGCAGATATGCCAGGATCCAAACACGACAAAAAGAAATCGGATGACTCAAATGCTGCTATTGCTGCTGGTGTAGGTGCCGGAGTTGGAGCTGTTGCAGGAGCTGCCGTATTAGCAGACGATAAAGAAAAAGATGATGATGAATCTAAATCGAACAGCATTGATGGTGCTGCCGCTACTAATGGAAGAAAAGGAATATTCCAAAGCATACGAAACAGATTCACAGAACAACCATCGAACCAACAAAAAGGAACGTCCCAGCAAAAAGTAGTGGATGATTCTATTTCCGATGAAAAGCAAGATACTAGTGGCGACCAGTTCCAAACCTCCACCGCTGAAACAACCCCATCCAAAGAAAGCGAAGTAGAAGATTTAAATGTATCGCCTAGCAAAGCTCAAGTTAATAATATCAAAAATGGCGAAGAAAAGGAAGTGCCATCCTCGGCTGCTTCTGATGCTACTATTGATCATGATGACCTTAATGAAGCACAAGTAAATAAACCTGTCAAATCTGACTTTGAAAACCCCCAAGCTTTGAAATCATTAAGTGGGTCTTCTAAGAAGAAGGTGACCATTTCTAATGAGGGTCCAAAAGAAATCATAAACAACAGTAAACCAACCGAAACCGATGAAGAATATAATGATGAAGATGAAGACGATGATAGTGAAGATGAACAAACTATCCAGGCTAGACAGAGGCAAGAACAGAGGAAATCGATGGCAGCTGCCACCTTCAATGTTGATTTATTCGATATTGACGATCCCGACAATACCATTACCCAAGTCTTGCTTTATTTGGAGCATCAAACCGTCGAAGTGATTACTACCATCCAGTTATTATTAGCAGCCATCAAGAAACCTAATGTGACTAGAGGAGATTTGAGAGATAAATCCAAAGCCATTGCTGATGTTATTTCCCAAATGACTGAAGCCACCAATACATCTATGAATCAAACCAGAAATGCTCAATTGAAAGAGCATGGAAGCTGGGTGGTCCAAAATTTAGAGGATTGTTGTCACCGGATGAATATTATCTGTAAAACTTCAAAGGATAAAAAGGATCTGGATTTTGCGGATAGATCTTTCAAGCAAAGATTGGCAGGAATCTCATACGATATCGCTAAGTGTACTAAAGAATTGGTTAAAGCTGTAGAGGAAGCAAGCTTAAAGGAAGACATAGCTAACCTTGATGCTAGATTGAGTCATGGGGATGACTTGACCTAGTCTATTCGTTTAAATTATTTTCGTGTATTTGTATATTTAATATAAAAGTCGCTATTATCGAATGTATTTAGAAAGAAATGATTGATGAAACTCTGACTCAATGGAGTTAGTGGTAAAATTATCGGGGTCCTTTTTATCCTTCGGTTTGGATTGGCCACGTTTGAACGTGGATGTTCTCCAACTCTTTTTCTTGGGCTCTGGGTCAACCAAAGGATTTTGTTTCATCTTGGTGTGTTCTTGTTCTTGTTCTCGTTCTCGTTTCTCTTGTTTGATCTTTTTTAGCTCTTCTAGCAATGCTTCTGTATCACTGTCATCGTCAAAGTCACTGTCTTCACTATTGCTTTCACTACTGTTGTCGTTATTAATTTCATCTCTGTTGTGATCAAGGCTTAGTTCATTATCTTTGCTAGTTTCACCTTTAGCACCTTTGGCTCTTGCCTCATTACTTTTACTCTCATTAGCTTCTTGTTCACTTGAAGCCTCCTTCAGATACGTACCATCTGTACCTGACAGATTGTGTTTTTCATTATTGTTGGGTTCAGCTTCTTGTGGATATTGTTTGATAGCCCGTCTTTTAGAAGGCTCATCAGATGCTTCCCCTACAGAAGCATTTATAGGAGCATCGGATCTATATTTAAGGTTCGTTTGCTGAGGCAAGTTTCTGGCATGTATTATAGTATCTCCAATAGCTCTCTTCTTCCCCTTTTTACTTTCTAGCGTGGGTCTATGATTGGTGGACATGTTTCTGTTCTATAGGCTCTAATACTTAGTCAACTTTTAGGGTGCGAAAACTCATATCATTTGTAATACACCCCAATGAATGTGTTCCCAGCATTCAATGAAGGTTACAATACTCGTAAAAGAACACACTTGTGCTGTGATGGCTGTAGAAGTCGAAAAATCAAATGCAAAAAGGGAAAGCAGTATGAACTTACCGGGTGTGACAACTGTGTAAAACTGATGCTAGTATGTGATTTGATTACTGAGAAGAATGGTATAAAAATAGAAGATAAAGCCCCAACAAAAAGACAGAAAAGACAAAGAAACAGCGACGAAAAGGAGAACACAAATGACGGATCGCAGTATGATAGAAAAGATCATGCATTGCTAGACCCAGCAATAACTACGCCGTTTAATGAAGCTCCCGATAGATTGCCACAAAGGGTCCAGCTGGGCCCGCTTTCACAAAGGAATACGCCGTCAGACACATCAACGCAAGATATAACTCCTCTGACTTTAGAAAGCGTGTCGCCAACGAATTATATGGTGTCAGATAAGGCTAGTGCCATAGCGGAAAAATATAATTATGGATATGGCTTCGGTGCTACCCCATCTAATTTCAGTATAGGGGTTGATAAACCCACTTTAGGACCTCAGTTGAGCCCTTCTTCAGTATTGTCTTCAGCTCCTACTGTAGCCATTACTGAAGAATATCTTAAAGCTTCCTTCGATTTTACTATATCTGGACCATATCTGAAGTCCAAACTACTGTTTTTATTTGAACCCCAACCTAGAAAAATAGCTCCTGTTGGATTTTTAAACTCGCTTTCATTTCAATACTTGCAAGCAATGAATGCTTTTAGGATTGATAGTGCTGGGTTTCCTATAGATGTGCAAGACCTCAGAGACTTGGCTCATCTATACTTCGTGAAATTCAACAAGATATTTCCTTTGGTTCCAGAATCCGTGTTTTGGGAAGATTTCGACAATGGGAATGTCCCTACTTTATTAATGTTCTCTATTTTGAATATTATTATGAGGGACAAGCTTTGTCAGCCCATTATGAATCGGATTTTTGAAAGGACTGCTAGAAAAATAACAAATCCTTTTGTAGTTCCAGAATGGGCATCAGAGGAAGTAGAGAGAATTGCCATAAAGATTCGTCAATTATTAATTTACCTACCAAGCTTAGATGACAACAATAAGCTTATAGGTTTGATATCCCATCTCTCTCTATTTACATGCTATTCTTCTAATGTTCGAGATCTTGATTTGGCCATAAGTGATTTGTCTTACGCCAGCCATTGTTGTATATCCCTAAAATTCCATAAAGTGTCAGGTACAACCGATTTAGATATTTATAGACATGGAGTATGGTCAGTTTGTCAACTTTTTGTGCAAGCGTATTCGCTTGTGAATTGGAACGATATTAACGACTACATATCCATAAAAGCGACATCCGAAACACCACCACCTCAAACTAATCGTCAATTATCAAAGTTAATCCAGGTGATTACTAGAATACGGGGCTGTGGAGAAAATATATCTTTACTCGCAGACAAGGAATTCTATCTATGTGAATCAGAAATGGAATCAGATGATTGGTTTTCTTCTCCTTCCCATCTTAATACTCCTCCTATAACCTTATCTGATATGGAATCTCCCAATAATAACTGTATGGAAAAACTTATTTATCTCCTTACAAGACTAATAACCAATGTCTACATTTATAAGAAGACAAGAGACCCAAAGCATAAGTTGACAGCTGCAGAAAACATTCTTTACTATTTATACAAGGCCGACGGTAACATGATAATAACAGTTCCAACGATACCTTGGTGTTTGCAAGTCAGTATGTTTGAAATCTACAATCGTTGTATACAGAGTAGATCCTTACACGTTAAATTCAATGAGTATAGACAGGCTCTACAGAAAGTTCGTGGTAGATGGATTAATGTAGACCACGTTAGTTTCTTTGGAATGCGTCTTCACAGAATTCTAACTGATAGTAAGAATCTAGATTCAGAAATTCAAGAGTTTTCTGAAGATTTGCAGAGGTACCAAGACAGTATGGTTACCTAGATTTGTATATAAATATGCTGTATAGTGTACATCTAATTATCTTCGATTTCGTCTTCCCAATTTTGTTCATCTTCTTCATTGACCTTTTGTGGCATCAATTCACTCATCAATGGGCCCTTAAAATCAGCTAACAATTGGTTTATGGATTCTACAACCTCAGGCTCTAAGTCATCTTGAGATTGAATAATCTTAAATCCATTGGTTAATGAAAGTTTCAAGTCATGGTAAGTGTCAGGGTCAATGGTGTCATCGATTTTCTTGTTATCAATCTCTCTGTAGTCAAACAGGGGGTCTTGAATAAGCTTGGGGTTAGCTTCAGCGTATTGTGATTTTAATTTGAATAAGTTACATAAGCATTCATAATAGTAAATTTCCAAGATTTGGTCATTTATGTCTTCCACTGTCAGTAATATTTCCAACGCCAAATCATATAATTCCAACTCTATAGAGAATTTAGCTAGCGTTAGCAACGGTTGAATTAACTCGATTAATTCCGCATTCTTAACTTCCTCCTCAACATTCGTTGAATCTGGTTGTTCCTGATCGAGTTGGAACTTTTTGGCCCTAAACAATTCCCATGATTGGTTAATAGCTTCTTTGGCATCATCCACTCGTTGTTGACTGATACGAATGGAAGATAATAATGAAAACGTTTCTGGATTACTAGAATCAATGGATATGGAATAATTAATAATTTCATCACATTTGGACTCGGCTTCTGGCTCCATACACAAATCAGTCATCCAGATTTCAATCTTGGCGAACAAAGACTCATTCAACTTTTTCACTAGATGTTTGAATTGTACATCTTGGGAACCAGTTTCTTGATACTGATTCAACTGATTGGTCAATTGATTAATGGCAATATCCAAAGCCTGCAACCCATCTTGACCCCCAATGATTTGTCCAAGATAGAGAAATTTTTCAATTCCCTTTTCTCCCGTTGGGTCTAACTCACAACATCTCATGAAGATATTGTAGCCTTCTTCCAAATTATTGGTCTCTAATAAGATTTCTCCATATATTTGTAGATATTCCAAATTGTTCTGGTTGGCCAACAAATTTTCCGTCAAAACAGTTAAGGCTTGTTCGAACTGGGACTCCGCAATCAACTGCTTAACCTGTTCTATGATCCCCATTACCTCTTGTTCTAGATGAGTGTAGCAAGGTTTCTTTTTTTTTTTTCGAGACCTTGAGTCGCACAAATCGATGAGATGAGATATACTTAAGACTATGTTAACAGATGAGCATTTCGACCAATTAGTACAAGAGGTTCAGATTTTACAGCTAATAAACCATAGGAACAAGAATCAGCACCGATTGCTGACGTGGTGGAAGTATTTTCGACTACTTTTGAGTCAATTGAAACGATTAGTGATTCTACAGCACCACCCACTGCTGGAACAAAACCCTTCCCAACAAGATGTAATTGATAAGCTTTTTCAAAAGAAAATCTTCACGAGGTGCTACTACGAGTTTAATGGAATAATAGCATTAGGGCAGTTTCTACTATTGGGGCTAACTTTAGTTGGTAGCCTCAGTAAAGTACATGAGATCTTGGTACTATATAAAGTAGACAAATCAACTGCTCCCGTTCAAACAGCACCACTAGGTGAAGAGTTGGGAGAGGAAATTGAGTTCCCAGTTGCAAATAATGACAATAAAGTCGGCTTGGAGTTCCTGGATAAGAAAGAAGGTACTGATTTGAGATCACCTGAGCCGACAAGTAATTCTAATTCTACGAAACGAAAGCACGACAGTAAGGAAAAAAAGAAGAAAAAGAAGAAAAAGAAAACAGACATAGACATGTTGTTTGATTAAAAAGTTATGATTAAAAAGTTACAGAATTTTGAACGGATTTACTTTCGGCTTTCATGCTTAATCTATCGTTAGTTCAGTTATATATATTGACTTAATGAGTTTGAGAATTCTGTACTATAAATACAGGAGCAGGGGCCTGGCACGGACTTGTGTGGGCCCTTTGTTTAATGCTGTATAGCCCATGACAGCCATGCAGTTTCAGTGTTTACTAATTTGCATTCGTTAAAATTCTCGTCTATCTACAACTAAGAAAATCGCTACAATAAAACAAAACCACATATTATAACCCTCAAAAATGTCGTCCCCTATTTGATAAGCGACAAAACTGCTCAGAAAAACATAATGTACATTATAATAAAAATATACCAGAAATATAAACTAAGAAAAATAGTTGCACTCTTTTGTCAAACCTTGTAACATGAAATAAATATGAATATAAAAAAAGATCGGATCATATCCTCATGACTAATACTGCAATCATCACGATTGCACACTCTCTATCGACTCTATCTAATATTGAACGTATTGCGGCTGTGGTTGTGGTTGTAAATCGTATTGATCAAAATGACCATCTTCCAATTTAATGCCTGTATTCATTCCCATATTAGCCCCCATTTGGTGAGCTTGTTGACTAGTATACGAAACTTGTACAGATTGTTGAGTTTGTTGGCGCTGTTGTGGGTATAATTGTTGCTCTTGGTACTGCTGAGGATATTGGTTGTACTGCGAACCAGTTTGAGAAGATTCGGATGAAAATGACGATTGATTAGTAGATGGGTTCGAAAGGAATGGTAGTTGTGATTTGGATTGTTGATAAAATGCAGCTAATTGTTGGTCCATCAATTTACTATTCAACTGTTGTTGGCTGGGATAGGAGGACTGCGAAGATTCCATGGATTTTGGAGAAAATTGGTTCAATTGATCGACATCCAAACAAAATTCATCATCGTAATCTAAGAATTTGTACATATTGCAAGGGTCATTCATGTTGTAGTAATCTCCCATATTAGGAAGTGGTTGTTGTGATTGTGGAGGTTGAACCATATCAGATTGGGTCTGAACAAAATTGTATTGTTGGGGGTGTGTATAATGAGGATCGTATTGTTGAGGATTCTTAATATATGATTCTTGATAACTGCTATTGTAGACACTATTACTTTGACTACTCATCTTAATATCGATGTTGGTGTTTGTGGCAGTGGAATTTGATTGAGGAGATAAACTAGCAGTTTGAAAATTATTTTGAATGACTTCATGGTCGGAATCGGGAGATTGACTAAAGTCGCTCAACCCATTAGGAGAACTTGAAGGCTTTCCAGTAGCTTTATCATTCACCAGTTTAAGATTGTGCTCATCATTAAAAGATTCATTATCATTAGAATCATTAGAATCTCCATCATTATCTAAATCTAAATTCAAATCTAAATTCCCGATAGAATTTAAATTGTCATTGATAAAACTAGAAAGATTGAAATTACCATCTGAATTATTATTGAGTTCTTCAATATTAATACCCTTTTTCTTTAATTGTTTCTTCAACCGGTTTTTAATTCTAGATTTACCTTTGAATCCAGTAGGTAAGAATTTACATTCACCACCTTCAACATGAATTTCACACCAAATCTCCGAGTTAGGGAACGATTCTCCACACATGGAACAACTACCTGCACTTTTAGATCTCTCTTTAGTCTTGGTCCCTTTTGGGTATTTAAAGTGTCTAGATTTCAAGTGGGTTTTATAAGTATCTCTTCTTGAAAATCCTCCACTTGGATGGCATTTATGAGTAACGTTATTTTCATCAATATAAATCAGAAACTTATGAAATGGACAAGAATAAGCCTTTTTAACCGAATGCTTTTTCAAATGTCTGGTTAAATACCCTCTTAATTTGAAAGTAGCCTCACAGTGTGGACATTGATGACCTTTGGCACCAGCTTCAATCCCCAACCCTTTGCCAGTGGAATTAGGAGGAGATGGAGTACTCAATGAAGTAGGAGTGTAGTTTTCTACACGCTTATCTTCATGATCAAACACCTTTTCGGAGTTGGTATAAGAATTAGAATTGGAAGCATTAGACACAGTAGGAGAAATTTGATCTTTTAGTTCAATAGGATATGGTTGAGAATCTTCCGTAAAAGCCCACTCTATTTCACCCTGTTCGTTTTTATAAGGCAAGAAATTAGTGGAGATTCCTGTGGAACAAGGTTTAATGGTTGACGAAACCAAACTTCCAGTGTTGTTAACATGATTTATAGTGGGAAATAACGCTTGATTATTAATAGGCGAGTTTTCAAGGGACTTAATAGTGGATAAAGATTGACTGTCTACCTCTTCCTCTTCTTCTACATCTTCTTTTACCACGTCAACGTCTTCATCCGTCACTTGTTTAACATCAACTTCCTTGTTGGAGATCTTAGGGCTGGCACTGCTGGGAGTGGTACGGTTGCTGGAGGCAGATAATAACGAGTTCACAGGATATAACACCACCGCAAGAATCAGAAGGAATAGCTTAATCATCGGATGATCCGAAATCGACACTAGCGTTTTGTTCATGTTGTGTTCTATCATTCTTAAACCCTTCAAAAACAAAAAAGACGATACAGAAAAAGAGAAAAAATTTTGAGAAAAGGGAATATGACCTTGAGAAACAGCGCCATTTCCTACTAAGAATGTGAGGAGGAAAAGACAAAGCAAAGGGAGTGCGATGGACCAAATTCGTTTCTTTTTTTCTTCCTTGTCTTGGACATAATAAAGAGGAGAAACGGTGAAGCCACGCGCGACACAAAGTGAGTTAAAGTATCACTCTACAGCTGGAGATGGGTTTAGCTTGAAGGGGTGACGACAAGAGGTGTCCAGAGGGGCTAAAAGATGTCCTGAGTGTAAGCGTGGTAATGGAAGTGTTTGAGTCGGCACGTTAGCATTTGTGATTTATTGACCGTCAATGTAAGGAGGTGTTGTCCGTGTCTGTGTGTGTGTTCGTCGGCTGAAGAATGTCGCGACATATTTGTGCGACATAGCTATCAGTTGATAAAGCAGATCTTGAAATCGCCGTAGGGTTTATATACAGGCATCGGACCTGCCGCGGGTACTACGTTGCATCCGAAGGTAACATACATAAACCTGAGGATACCAATGTAATAGAACAAGAAGTGAAAACCCCATGCCTACGAGGTCATGGGAGATAGAAAATTCTTGGACCAAGGAAGAGAATTGACTCGGTTCTTAATGGGAGGCTGGAATGATGAGGATTGCAAAAATAAAGGAGGAGTTAAATGGCACGGGGATAAGAACTATTTGAATGCTTGTAGTACAGCAGAAATGGCCAAATGTTGTGCTTTTATCTGCTCAAATCTTTTGAGATCAATTTCACATAATATTCCACGGAAGAGGTCCAAACTTATGAAGTTTAGTATTGATCCCGATGAACTAAATTCAACTGACATGCAAGTACGACTTTAATTGAGCAACTTTACAGTCTTTATTCACCTTGTGACGCAATTAACTTTCAATCAGTTTGCTAGAATCCATACCATCAACATGTCCAGTGCACCTATTGCACTCAATACCGGGGCAGGCAAGGTAATCCTTATCACCGATTTTAATCAAATTGGCTTTGGAGCCGCTCATTCTGGCGCTTAGTGACCATCTGGTGGGAATTCAAACCCACAGATCTCTAACGGCCCACAAAATCTCGGCCCTTGCTGATGACTTGGCCGGTTCTGAAGAGACTTA